>JAQGBW010001296.1:0-27493 GCA_034698625.1 Julus scanicus
CACTTGGGGCATCTTTCACAATAAAATTATCGTCAACGTATGTGTACATCTGGTTTTCATATTTTAATTTTAATAATGCGATAGTCAGAATAGTGTAAAGGTTTTTTATGATTTTTATTTATGATTAGCTTAAGGGGTCACAATTGCCGTTGCAAAATTATAAATACTATCGATTTTTAAACATGAATGATAAAAGACAAAGGAAAGCTAATTAAAGAACTGAAAGAAAAAAATGAATAAATTCCAATCAACGGTACGTGAGTAATGGTAGTATTAATTATTCATCGACCATCATGTAATGTCTCCAGGTGAATGTCATTCTCATTTGATTAATCATATTTAATATTATCATGTTATTAGCATAATAGAAAATGGGAGATATGCCAAACTGATAAACAAAATCATGAATTATCAAACAATAAAAATACGATCAGAACAAAACACACAACTATCAGATACAATGTGTGTTCAATGGAATGGCATGAGCATCTACAGAGTACGTTATCAATGATGGGATGTCAGTCATAATTATAAGTAAACATGTTGTATTCATTCCAGAATTTGTGTTATTTATTACATAAATCATTAAATTACATTCCATTAAAAGTCTAAAAACATTGTTCTTAAAGACATTTGTCTTAGTCAGTCTTCATATATAGTCAAAAGTGCGATGCTTTCTTACCTTTTAGGTTATGACTTGTTAGACAACGAAGAAATGCTTGTCCTAATCAGTAATAACTTGGCAATCCTCAGTTTTAGCACCTTCAATAATGTCATGTTCTTTACCGGAGTTAAGACCTCCCTAGTCTGCTATTTGTGAAGGAATTCATGTGCACGATATCACATACTTTTTGAACATTAAACTCTGTTATAAAAGAGAATGATGCGCGCCAATGGTAGGGATGCCGTTTCTGGCAAGGCTGGTCCATTTTCAAGCAGTCATATACTGCAGACATTTGCATCGTCACAATCGATCACAATTGTTGCCTGCTTAAGTCTCTATGACAACAGTGGTAAAAAACATTTGTTTTGCCTTTGCATTAGAACAGCGCCATCTACACGATCCATGGATCAATCTAACTATTGAATTAAAAAAAAAAGATGCTGAAGTAAGGTGTTGGAATGCCCATGCATAAGAACCTGTTTTTAATTAAAATTCACTGATAAGTGTACTTGCTATTAGCAGAAGTCAATGCACTTGGATTTCTTGATAACTGGTTTGAAATTAACACGTACGCATGGTGTTCGAAGCAATTACCTATCAATGACCGATAAATTTTGCTTAATGACATTACGTGTTCCAAACGTAGTCATAAACATCTGTATGACAATAAAGATGCCCTGTGTGTCTTATTAATTTCTTCGTAGCTATTGATCACCTCTAATTATGCCTTACTTGATCTGGTACCATATAATTGCAGTATGATAAATTAATTGGTATTTTATATCAATATTTATCTGACATTGCTACATAAAATGATGCGGAGGGGATAAATCCAGATAAACTTTTGACAGTTGTGCATAAATTTTAATAATTAGTTTTAGAATCGTTCTCAATTTTACAAAAATGAACTCCGAATAAGCTTTTCCAAAAGTTTTAAAATAAATTTGAAACTTGTTTATTTCGCTACATTTTTCATTAACAATGCATATTTTATAGAATTTGCACATTATTCTCCAACTTCCATTACCATTATTTCCACGCATGACACAGCTGTTAATAGCACTTATAAAAGTCATAAACCGAATAAGAAACGTAAATGTATATTTGACACATAAGCCCATAATGTAACGCAGAATAAAAGTAAAAGTGCAGAAAGAAGACATAATGAAGTTACAAATATCTAGCGTGAAGTGGAAACTTTTCTCTATTATTGACAATTGATAAATTATTAATAAATGAACTAACTCACTTATGACGCTAGTATATTGCATGTGACATGTCTACTTGAAGATTGATGAAAGAGAAAATCAAATAGAGATAAATACATATCTGTAACGTATATTCTACTCTAATAAAGAAATGTATTTCGAAATGATGTCACATTGATAGCAATTTTCTTTCTTTGTATAAGGGTATGAAAGTAATTTTCCAGTTATTAATAACACATTTTTTTTTATTTTTAAGTTCAGTTTCTATGGTTAGCCTCAGTGGCGGCTCGTGTGTAGGCACTGTGGAACTGCAGCACCCCTTATCACTTGATATCATCGATAACATTTAATATATAATGAGTCCTTTTTCTTTAATTCTTTCTAATTTAATTTATTCTTAATCTACTCTTTAATTTATTCGATTACGACGATTACCCTGGTGAAAAAAACAATAGAGATTTCTATTGTTATTTGGCACATTGCTTTCTATTGGTATCAATAGAATATTTTTATTGGTTTTATTGGTTTAAATTGTTTTCTATGGTTTTCTATTGTTCAGTCAATACAGCTAAACCATAGAAGTAATAGAAGCCAATAGAAGTCAATATAGGAACTGTAGAAAACAATTAAAATCAATAAAGTGGCCAAATTAGAATAGAAACCAATAGAAATATCTATTGGTTTCTATTTCTTTTTTTCACCAGGGTAGCTCTTTAGCCATCCCCCAGTTAATAAAAAAAAATTAAGAAAATTGGGGGATAAATGTCCCCCTCCGATATCCAAGATATTTTACAAATTTCAAGCCGAATTGGCAAAATATAAAAGGGGAATTGCACTTTTGCATTAGAAGTTTGTTTTTTCTGCTCTAGAAATACAATTTTTTGTAGTAAAATTGCGTTTTTTAAAGATAAAATTGAAGGCAAAAGTGCGATTTTTCTTAGGTCATCCTATTATATGGCCAGAATACAATAGTTCACACAAAGATTCTAGACCCTAGCTTGGGGGAAGTCAATTTTTGTAGGATATTTTGGGGACGTTTTTTTCTAATTGACCCTCAAGCAGCCGTACCAAACACAAATTGACGCTCGGAAAAGTTGGGTGTTTATGGTTTGCCCCAATCTCAAAACCGGTTAACCGTCAACACATGACTGCTTTTAACCGGTTGAAGGTTGAAAACAACTTGGTGAGAAACTACAAAAATGGCGGAGAAAAATCAGCAGATTATTCTACCTCCGATGGTGAAAATCGGACATTACATTTTAGGAGAAACACTTGGAGTAGGAACGTTTGGAAAAGTGAAAAGTAAGATATTCAATCATTAAGGAACGACTATTGTCTGAAAGTCATTTGTAAACTACCCTTCTAATTTTGCTTTCAAGCTGCGCTAGTGGGGCATTGGCATTTCATGATTTCTGCATGTTTTTTTCTCGATTTTTTTGCAGTTGGAGAACATCAGCTGACTAAACACAAAGTTGCAGTGAAAATATTGAATAGGCAAAAGATTAAAAATCTGGATGTCGTGGGTAAAATTCGTCGAGAGATTCAGAATCTTAAACTTTTTCGTCATCCACACATCATTAAATTGTAAGTGCAAAGAACTTGTCGACCTTGAATTCTCCCCAGAATATGGAATCAGAGCGTTGTTGTTTTTGCTTATTGTTTATTAAAAATACATGGTCTAATTCTCAGTTTCATGTTAAACTTGTCGTTTGAAATTAGGTATCAGGTGATCAGCACACCGACTGATATTTTCATGATCATGGAATATGTGTCAGGTGGAGAGCTTTTTGAATATATCGTCAAACATGGCAAGGTAATTATATTTATTTTGTCACATGTTAATCATATAGAAAGGATGTCAAGGCTTGCATATATAGAAATGTGACATTCTCGACCTTCTCCACTTTGCCTGTACGACATCAGATATAGGACAGAGTTTGTTGGATTAGTAGTGGCTTAGCTGCTCTATCCGCCTGACAATCGGGAGACAACCTGGGTCGATAGGCTATCCTGGCTGTTGTTTAAATGTTTTTCTCTGGGATATTTGCCGATTTCAACAGTCGAGTGGGTTACGCACTTGCCTATCGATCCTATGGTGCCAGGTTTGCGCCCCGGTCGAGATCAGTGGGGAGTTTTTACGGTTGGGGAAAATTCCCTAAGTGGCGGCTCTTTTGGGTGAGAGCGTAAACCGAGGTCCCATGTAGATTGTTCCACGTGAAAGACCCTTTGATAGGGAGTGGATATCCACCTTGTAGGCAAAATTTCCAGCTAAGTCAAGAAGGCTCATCCCCTGATGTTGATGTTTAGCCCTCATGTTGCAAAAATAGGCAAATGTTAAAAATCATCATGCAAATATCGACAGCGGCTGTGCTCTTTCTATTTTCATGCCAATCTTTCCCGTCCTCTTGCTTGCCTGTCTTTGTCTAAGCACATACTATGGTTGTGAGCAGAGCAGTGAGGAAACCCAAACCCTAATCCCAATTGCTAGGTGGGCAAAGTCGTACATGTCCACAAGTTTAAGACATATTGTACTGAAATGCTGTGCATGTACAGCAAGTACTTCTCGGAGCATGAATTTGCAATGCTGAAATAATTAGACAATGTTATAGTATGTATATGTAAAGTTGTTAATTGAAGTACTTTTTTTCAAATATTTCCAGCTAAAGGAACACGAAGCAAGGCGATTTTTTCAACAGATAATTTCTGGAGTTGATTATTGCCATCGTCACATGGTAGTTCATAGAGATCTGAAACCAGAAAATCTCCTTCTGGATCAGAATCTCCATGTTAAGATTGCTGATTTTGGTAATTACTGATTATTAATTTTTTTCGCTTACTATGGTAGAAACTATATAGTTACATGTATATGCAATGCAACTAATTTTTTATTAAAGGTTTATCCAATATGATGATGGATGGTGAATTTTTAAGAACTAGCTGTGGCTCTCCAAATTATGCTGCCCCTGAAGTGATTTCTGGAAAGTAAGTTTTTAATCATTTTTTTTAAATTTGGTTTTTAAAAATAGTATCGCAGAATTAAATGTATAAATTCGATAGGTTATATGCTGGCCCTGAAGTTGACATTTGGAGTTGTGGCGTTATACTTTATGCACTGTTGTGTGGAACAGTTAGTACTAAAGAATTTTTTTTGAACAGAATTCTGCTGTAATGACTGGCTCTAATGTGAATTTTGTTAATAGCTTCCATTTGATGATGAACATGTGCCAACATTATTCAGAAAAATTAAATGTAAGTTAAGTTTCAAACAACTTTAAATTGACTTTAAAAACAACTGTGTAGATTTTAAAATCATACATTGCTTTCTTTTAGCTGGAATCTTTTCTATTCCGGATTACCTGAATAAGACAGTTGTTAGTCTTTTAGTTCACATGTTGCAAGTGGATCCCATGAAAAGAGCAACAATAGAAGATATAAAGTAGGTTGTAACGATAAATTGGTGTCTGAAAACAAGAATCTTACTTTAAGGCTCATCGCGTATAAATGTCAGTTTATCTCAGTTTTGACAAATTGTTAATATTTCTCCTTAATCTGGCTTACTTTAGGAATCATGCGTGGTTTCAGAAAGATCTTCTCGAATATCTATTTCCACCGGCAGCCGAGCAAGATTCTTCCATCGTTGATACAGATTGCATAAAAGAAGTGTGTGAGGTGGGTGCTATTGCAAATACATTGTACAGCGGTGTCTTACGTTACTGTCATTTCGGTGTTTTGGACCATGCTCTGTCATTCAAGATTTGATGTTTGCATTTTAGAAATTTGGCGTGAAAGAGGCGGAAGTTCATGGTGCTTTAATGAGCGGTGATCCACATGATCAGCTGGCTATAGCATACCATTTAATCATCGATAATAAGAGAATTGCCGACGAAGCCGCCAAGTTTGAAATTCGGGACTTTTACTTGGCAGGGAGTCCACCGCCTGTACTCAGCGATTTGGTAAGCCGCCACCAATGAATTTATACATTTATTTAGGCTAGACATTGAGGGATTCATTTTTATCTTCTCTTCTAGTCACCAAGCCCAGTTAAACCACATCCAGAGAGGATTGCTCGTAAGTTATTTGTGCAAGTTTACTCGATTGAATATGCAAATACTGGGATCTTATTATTATTAAACCTGACATGTTGATAGTTCTCATTCCTATGTGGATGAGAATGTTTTTCAGAAATATTTATGCATTTCAATGCACATTAAAAAAAATGGCCATTAATCTGTTATGCGAAATAGGCTGTTATTTATGAAAAAAATTGCAATTTCTTCTTTAAATTCCACTAGCTCACTTGGTTCCGTTGCGAGAGAGGTGTTTGAGTGGTGGAAATGGAGATAAACAGAAGGGGACGCCGATAAAGAGGGCAAAGTGGCATTTGGGTAAATATTTGTGCATAACCTACGTTTTGTATTTGAAGTCCGAAATCCCCAAATGTGATTTTGAATCGAGAAATAATTAAATTTGTAGGAATAAGATCACAAAGCAGACCTCACGACATAATGAACGAAGTGTTTAGAGCCATGAAATCACTCGGATTCGTAAGTAACACAAAATTAACTAACATTTTTGATGGAACGGAAAATAATATATTTTTTAAATTGAATTCTTCATTAGGAATGGAAAGTAGTGAATTCTTACCAAGTGCTTGTAAGAAGGAAGAATTCGGTTTCAGGGCAATATGTAAGAAATTATTGAAAATAGTGGTTTGAATCTTAATGAATTCTGTATGCATACTTATACGTCATTATTCATTATTTTTGCAACAGGTGAAAATGAGCCTTCAGTTGTATCAAGTGGATTATAAAAGTTTCCTCTTAGATTTCAAGAGCCTGAATAGCGACTCCAAAGACTATGCCCGTAATGCTTTATCATCTTTAGACCGACAGAAGAGTAAATTATAAAAAGTTATCTAAAATTCGGCACGTATACTTTGAATTTCAGATCCCGATGCACCCGGCGGCCATTATACGATGGAATTCTTTGAAATGTGTGCTGCCCTAATTACGCAGCTGGCACGTTGAAAGCTACAAGCGCAACAGGAGGCAGTCTCAGTTGGTTTTAACAGCCTTTGGTTATTAGTTTTACTACTACTAGGTAAAAAAGTTTATTTCTATTCCTTCATTTACGAGATGTCCTGGCAGAATGGAGATTATTCTTAAGACCCAGTTTGCATGTGTGGCAATCTAGCTAAGCACTATAGCATAGGGATCATACTATTGAAATGACATTAATAATGCAGGATTCCCAATCAAGTTGTACAAAGGAATATATTTCGAAAAGGTAATTTTAGAGATTTTGATGAAGTGCTTTCTTCCAGATGTAGTACAATTTTCAAATTCATCTTAACGAATTACCACGGTTTACGTGATAATGGGAGTCCTGTATAGTTTGTGAAGCGTCCATTTCCTCGTGAATGCATCAAATTTATGTATTTTGCTTGGATATGACAAAAAGTGATAGTTATTATCCAGGCCCTGTGAAACTACCAGGTCTATTGAAAGAACTTATCGATAAAGACTATTATCAAATGTGCAGCATCGTAGTTAAGATTTATTTATCAAATAATGGCAACCCATACAATAACGATTGTTAACATTGGTCAGGAGCGATTATTTTGAGCCGGATGCTGCCGAACTTGCTGCGGCTGCTGCTTTTGCAGCTGGTCCACGTTTGCGGGGCTTCGGCACAGTTCCTTCACGAAATCCATTACTAAAAAGAGAATGAAGGATTTAGTTACTGGTGTTGCATAATATATGCTTGTAGGCTGCAGTACAAATAAACATTTTTTTTTCTCAAACTCATAGAAGTTGATTAGTTCATTGTCGTCACCCAAATCAGTTGCTTATTATCACTGAACTTTCTAATTTAGGAAGAATATAATTTAATGCACTGGTGTTTTCTAGAGATTTTAACTGACAATTAATGAGTGAATATACATTAAATATAATAATTCAAATATTGAAACATTTACAGACCCTCATAGGCAGCTAAAATAACTTAGAATAGACCTAGGAGGAGATTGTTCCAACCATAAAAACATCGATAGCGTATGTATTAGAATTTAACCAATTTTGTAACAAATGTGATAGAACATTACTCAAATGAGACATAGAAATGAACCAATCACAACTACATTCAATGAGTATTTGAAAAGTAGGCTTATTTTTTATGACAAAGTGGAAAGGACACAACTTGTATTTATCGTACCTGAATCGGCGATGTACTGTCTTTAAATGACGAATACGACCAGTTCCAGTAGTCTTCCTCCTCTGACCTTTAATGCTCCAGTTATCTACAGAAAAAATACTGCATTAATACACGCAAATTCGACACTGGTTAATTGGGCACGTGGAAGTTTGTATTTGCTTACAATGCCTCAATTTCTTGCTGGGATAACCACATTGTGCACATTTGCTCTTCTGAATGTGGTAACTACTACGACCACATCGACGGCAAAGCGTGTGAGTTTTATTGTGGCGCTTGCCGAGACTCGATGTTCCCTTCGTCTAAAAACGAAAAACAAGAAATTAGGGTTCGTATTACTCGAACAACAAAATCCGGCCGCAAAATTCTAAGTTCGATTAAACGTAAATTTTACACACGAGAAACAAAATAAATATCGGAACAAAGTAAAGCATGCATTAAAGAACATTTCTGTGTATTTTATTCCTACATTTATTAAGAATTTTAACAGGATGGATGCAGATAAAAAGAAACAAATTTAGTATTTTCACTTACCATCTTGCCTCACAGTGGCTGAAGGAAAAAGACACGCGTATAGGACAATCGGAACTTGTAAAATGTACATGCGCAATAAAGAGCGCCACTACGGGCTTGATCGATACCGACCTCTAGTGGGAAAATTGTGAACCATTTGATTAGCGCGAAATCGAAAATTGTTCGATTAATGTACTTTTATTTGTTTATTATAATTTAAAAATGGTGTTATAAATGCCTAAATTTAAATTTTAACTAAAGGATAACGTCAGTAATATTTAATAAGGAAAATGTTGTTTTATTAGAGCTATTTTAATCATTGTATACCCATAGGGTGATCCTCCATTACATGGACGGCGTATATAAAAGAAAATTGTATGCTGTTTCTTTTGGAAGGTCCGGAGCTTATGGGTTGCTAATCAGACTGCTTCGTTATTACTTAGCCTTTGACGCTAGTATAAATCCCCCCATCAGCGACTTTGACCTTCTTTTTGCAACTTCCATCGTTGATAAACCGCTAAATTCAAAATTGTTTTTACAACAATGTTCAATGCCAGTATTTTACAATTTTATTTCAAAAGTTTACAAATTATAGTTTGATAAGTACAATTTTAATTATTTATTTTCATAAGGAATGTAATGAGCATGGGTGTTTCGAAGGCTAAGTTGTTCGACAATTGCACTCCAAATCACAGTGAGGCTCTTGCATCACAATGGTTCAACTATGGAACAACGTCAACTATACAACACAAACATGGTACGGAAACTTTTGTTAAAAATGTTTTTAAACTCGTGTTGCATGTGAAATATTGAGGCGAAATTGCCCAAATTACTTTGCTACAAATGATTTATTTTGTACGTACCGTATATTTTTTACATAGCATAAGATTGTGAATAAATTGACGGAAATGATTACTTGCAACTTTACCTTCCGTTAATTTGTTGTTATTTCCTACTTAATTGGAAATTACGTCGTGCATATTTGAATTAAAATTAATACTGAGCAAGGAGTCCATAAATGAATATACAAAAGTATATTACAAAAGTACTATTCTAAATTTTGTGGGTAAGCAATTAGGAAGTTTTCAAAAGCCAAAATACATGCATGGTTACATTTTTATTTTGTTTTCGAATATCATTATCAATTTCTTTGTTGCATTTAGAAAATGCTTTAAATAAATTCATTAATAACGTAACTACAAGTTGTGGGCCCACAACTAAAATTTATTTAGGGCCTCTTATGGCTGTTTCACAGCGATTAGCCGTCACATCACCGTTACTGAGCCAACACCCTATACCAAGGCCGCATATATGGGGATCACAAAATGTGATCACATATATATACGGCCTTGCCCTATACCTAAAAAGCAGAAATCTGGTCCCTCGAGGGATTCCCCCTTCAAGCCTGAGGCACTAAGGGTCCTATATAAGTATTGCTTGCTTATGTAGATGCTTTTGCAACCCTGTTACGGCACTGAATAAGTGCCCCGATACGTGATATATATAATCGACACACATTTTAATTTCGCCGTACTCATCTTGAATTAGCCTTATTCTAGTTTAGCATCCCCTGGTGAGGAAATGAGCCTTTAGCATGTTCGGAACATCATGCTAAAGGTTCATATATACCACCAGGTGGCGCTGAACTGGAAGGCCAGGTTATCTCGTACATATTTCCATAAATATATAAATTAAGCGATTGTCCTGTGTTTCAATGCAAATAACAATATTAATTATATTCTAATCTAGGTATTTGTATTAAAGAAAACATTGCAACCTGTCGCATATTGTATGCAAAGCATATATATTGTATACGGTACTTAATTTATTTTATTCAAAAGAAAATAACATAAAAAAACGGCACAGCTTTTTTCGAATTCCATCAGTGGGTTGAATTATGAACCAGTGTGCCATGAAGGGTCTTTGAGTGTACATTATATTGTAACATAATGATAAATGCTCATCTGAGAGCAGATTATTTTGATGCTTTTTCTTTATTTCATTAAGAAAATGAGTGAAAACCTCATCCTAGAAAAGTTATGTAATGCCGTGACAATTTTAGCTCCTTAATTATTGTGCTGCTGAAATTTCTATATTGCCATTTCATATACCGTGAGTCGAAAAAGGTTGACAAATACTGAACTCAGAGGGCGCCATTTCTTGTATTTTGTGCGTCTTAAGCCGAGTCTCCACCAAGACGTACATGTATTTATATACACGTTTTTTACAAACATATGCAAAAAAAGTTTGCCCTCCGGGTTTGTTTCAGCCGCCCTTTTTGAAATATACTATGTAAATATCAAAATTGTACAGCTATTAAAGACATTTAATTGGTGTAAAATTTTGATATTTACATATATAATTAGAAAATGGCGGCTGAAACAAACCCGGAGGGCAAACGTGTTTGCATATGCTTGTAAATACGTGTATATACGTACATGTACGTCTTGGTTGAGACCCGGCTTGACTACATTGGATTTGGCAGCCATATTGTCTCAACCGCCATTTTATTCTCGAATTAAACTAAAACATTTATTCGAAATTAACCGGTTACTAATTAGCAGAAAGCACTAGCTTGACGAAGTTTAAATAATATTTGCTTTTAAATGTGTGAAATGTACGGGTTCGTACGCTTTAAGGATATGCAGACATCCTTTTTTTTTATTTAATATTTGACGTATTTTTCTCAGTATTTCAACGGCGTTTCTGTTCGGATGAACAAATATTTAGGTCTTCCATTTTCCCCCCCTTACTTTTCTTATTTTCCACCTAGAATAGTGGACTCTACCTACGTTTGTCATGTTGACCTGGCTTTTTACAGCCACAACTCAAGTAGTTACGCTGTTGTTGCAACCAAAACCACCTGTGCGGCGTCAGTGAGTGGGCCTACTGCCATTGGAAATACCTGCAACGTCCAGCGGATAGTTGCTTGGACTGTTGAACACAGAAAATACATACAATTTCAGATATGGTGAGTTTGATAACTTTATTGTTTTGGTATCAATGCTATCGATAAGAGATTTTTACGATGACGTTTTCATCTTTTATTTTTTGCGTATTTTCCCTTTCCTACCTACATTGTTTACTTCTGACGTCAGCGTATTTATTATCTTTACTTGAACAGGGTTTACCCCTGAACACCAAATAGGCCTAATAAAGCGAAAGTTTCCAACTGAAGTTTGTTGAAAGTTTGATATTTTAATATCGTTATCTTATCGAAGATTTAAAAAAACTGTTCATTTCAAAATATCGTTTATACATGTTGACTAGTTGCTTCAAAAAAAATGTCTACTTTTTTGAGCAGCTTATTTCACATTTCCATGGACATTTGGGATACGTAATTAGGGAGGAAAGAGTTATGCTAGACCTGTAAACTTGTAAATATGCAGCAATATACGACAGGGTCAGTTTGGCAAGACTATTGAGGGGAGTAGGTCGAGGCTATGTGCATTTTTTCTTGAGATAATTTTTGAATCCCAATCTTAAAACATTTGAATGGCTGGCAAGTTTAAATACGTGGCTGCAAAGCCTGTAGTAGGCCTTGAGGTTTTTTTTTTTCATGGATTATAGTTGTAATTTGACATGTTCTTTGGATAAATTTTACCACCAAATTTCTCAAGTCAGAATAGTCTTGAGTCATGGTGAAGTCACGGATTAGGGAGGATGCAGTGTTTCAGTAGCCATGCAAATCACTGGCAAATATATCTGACGCTGCTATGTATTTCGAAATTTCCGTTTCCTGGAATTGGTCAACCCTTCAGTGTGTTCACACCTTTCATCACGTTTATTGCTACCAAAATGAAAATTTTAGCCGCTGTATTGTTTGTATTTATCAAGGCCAGGGTGAAATATTTATGGATTGATATTGTTTATAATTTTATCAAGGCCAGGGCAAAATAGTTATGGTTTCAACTGAGTGGCGATTTTACACCGGTAAAGTGAGGGAAATTGCATATCGGATACCAATTCTGAACTTGGCATTCTAGTGGCAACCTGCATAACCCGGTTGAAGGTGTGACATCATCAACTTGGTTCTCTAGGCCCCCTCCTTGGTCTGGATGAGTGACAAAATGACGTCACTGCAGGATGTTGCCATGTTAGATGGGGGAAAAAACAAAAAAACTGTTGGGCAATGAAAAAAAAAATCAATCATTATTTTTATGGCAAAGCCCAACTTAATTGCCTCGTGACTCGTCTAGAATGGATTTTTTTGCCTGAACACTATTTTTGCAGAACTTCAGAGTTTTCCAGTTTATTATAAAAAAAAATCTTTGTATAGGTATTCCCAGACCTGAAAGACATGGAATTGTCAAGCAAATTAGATAGAATAAATTAATCAAGGAACAGTGATTTCTTTTGAAAATGTCAAGAAACTTTATGAATATTACAAGTGCTTTCACATAGCTGGTAATAATGCACAAAAGTAAAAACTTAACCTGTCTTGCATAGAAATGCTTTAAATTTATTTTAACAGAATTTGGCATAAATAAAAATTACGTATGTTTTTAAACGCTTCTTATTTAAAAAAGAATTCTTGACTGGCCTACTCAATAATGGCAGGAATATTCGATAACGTTTTACTAAAAAAAATTATTTAGATTGTTTGGTTTTTAATTAATATCTGTCAAGCAAAAAAACTATTTAAGTACCTATATATTAATTTATGTTATCTCAAGTTTAAATGCAAGGGTGGCAATTTGCTGCACATGGTAAAGTCTAACTTTCTCACATTGTAAGTTCTAAAACAATTTACACTATTTACAGCAATATGGTAACTTAAAGACAATACGTTGTTAGACATACTGCCGCCATAGTTTTGAATTTTCAGTCGATGGTATAGTCAAGATTTTTGTTTTTAAAAATAGCTGAAATACTCAGGAAACTTGAAAAATTTATTTCTGTGAGCCTGCTGTATTATTGATCCCCACTAAGCCAAATTGCTTAGTTTAGCTATATATGAGATCAGAAATCGTTACAACTAAATAAATATCAGTATATTGACACGTCTGTGACTATGTCGTATCTATACTGTAGGTCATCCTGTTAAATTTGTCGCCCAAATCAGCACAGGGTCAAATAAATCGCTTTCATTGTTCTTTTAGTTTTTGATCAATGCAGTTAATCAATGAAACTCATCCATATTTTGAATCCTTGAAAAAACTTGTAACGAAATTGGGGGGAAAAAACACATCAAGGCTGATAATTATTCTGCTCATTAGACAAACAGATAAACAGTGACAATAGAATTTTCATTTGTGTTCCTGTTATTCGATTGTTCACGTTTACTTTGGCGCTTTTCCAGCTAGGAATATTTCCTTGACGAAAATTACTAATACAATTATTAAAACATGTGAAAAATATGGTTGTTGCTGTTTATTAACGAAATAATTAAAGTTTGAAGAATAGAAGAAGAAGAAGAAGTATAGAATTACGAGAAATGGATTTTATCGAAGATGTACACTAGGAAGATAAAGTAAATCAACTGATTTCAATAGGTAGGCGGTCATTGTGTCAGTTTGCAATCCATTTATGTCAAATTGTGAGAATTCATTTGGCATTACACGTTATTCTGGTAAGGTATGAAGGCTCCAATCGTGCAGTAAGTTCATCTCGAGAGATTTCTGAGAACTTGCTTTGAGGAAAAAATTGTTCTTTTTACCATATTGTGCATGCACTCATCGTAGCCTGAAACTACATTCTAGATCCGGTACTGGTCATGAATGATTTAGTTTAAATTTTCGTACTTTGTGTTATACAAGTTTAATAAAATATACACTGAACGAATCGTTAGCCAGATAGGATCTTAAATATTCGAATATAAAAATAGCCACAGAATAGGCCCTACATATTCCTAAAAGTTTATTGAAACAATGTTGTCCATGGTTCAGAAACAATGTTGTCGCTATATGACATTTAACTATGCTTCAGAAGTAATAAAGCATTTTAAAATTCCACTGCCATCTATGATGCGTTTCATGCAACAACTGTTAACTTTCAGGATAATTGTTTAATACTGTTGCGAACGTGCATGATTCGTTTTCAGTCACTTCGTTATGAAAAACACATTCCTGAAGTATTGAAATATTAATAAAAAACATTACAGATCCATTATTGAAGTAAAGTTAGTGTAATTTGTCTCATATTTATTATATTATTTTGTGAGAATCATCATTGTGACAGTGAATGATAATTTTCTGATGACAAGTGTTTGGACAACAATATTCGGAACTACAATCTAAATAAATATTTTCTTACTGTACGTTTTGACAGCTGAAAGTTGTTAATGTGTCGAAAGATGCCGATTAAGCAAGCTATAAATTAATATTTGAAGTTAGTCTAATAGATGATTTAGCGGCCGTCATTGCATGGCTAAGTGACAAACCTTGAACGGTTATTTTTGCTGACAAGCACGTGTTTGAGCTCGTGAACAAGTTTTTGAAAGTGTTGCACCAAAGTTCTTTTGAATTTAATTTGCAGAATAATCGCGACAGGATGCGCTAACTTTGTGCAACCTGTTGCAGGTCATCTTTAACTGATGGCCAGATAACATAATTTAAGTGGGTCAACGGAGATGCGCTTTAATCTGGCAATGATTTCCTGGTCCTCTTGACTTGCCTTTATTTTGTTCATCTCAAGGACGTGTGATAAACAGACCTTTAATTCTTTGCTAATATTGTCGTTAGATTCGATTTCAGATTTTTAATCTCGCTCGATATGTTTTTTATAGTATACTTAGAATACACGCAACTTCAAATGTCACTTCAAACTATCAATTAAATATCGATAAAAACACGAACCGCATTGTATTAATTTTTTTGAAGTGTTTTTGTTCCTTTGAATCATTATTATTTAATGTCATTATGATTCACCGTTGCTAACGTCTATGCATTGCCAACAAGCGATTATGTTAATTGCTATTGTGAAATTTGTCATTTAATGATGCAGTTCTCACCACGATATAAGTTGCACCAGACGCCGTAAAGTTAGCCGACAAAAAAACTAGTTAATACATTAAACTTTTCATTGTTATTCGAAATTATTAGAATGTTTACATGTTGATTAAAACTGATATCTGTGGAACATTTGTTTAACAATTAATCCTTGTTGTTCTTTTTAACAATTTTTATTGTTATTGTTTGTGGTAATCAAAGTTAACGAATATTTCTTGTTTGTAGAAGAAAATTTAAAATATTGTAAGATTGATTTTCTGAAAGTCACAGCAGTACATTTAGGTTTCAAAGTTGCTGATGATAATTTTTGCACTTTTGAATGCTTGTGATTCATAGAGCAAGTGCCATGGCAGACTGAAAGTCTCTAAATAAAGTTTGAAACCACTTCATTGTAAACTGAAACAATGCACTGATATGCCGGATTCTGGAATCTATTGATGGTTCATGCTTCGTGCACCCTGTTGATTTGACAACTGGCTAACCTAATTTCATTTCATTCAACCAATAATGTTTAAATTTAAGCACTTTTCATGAAGGAAAAAATGCTGGTTCTCATTGTTCGGTTTTTTGGCGAATGTTTCTTCGCAAACGTCTGTAGAACAAGTATGGATATTAAACAATTCTTCCAAATTTCATTGTTTACTGTTCTCCATTCTAGGGCATATATTCTTTGGTTGTAGTTTTGACGAAATAACTGGTATACGCAAAGAGTTTGATTTCAATTTCAGTCATAACGGAAACTGACTGGTCAAACGCTTTCTATTCATTCTTTGGTTGTTAATGGTTTTGAAAGGCAGAAATAAGAATTTCAATTATTTTTAATTAAAATTAAATCTGATATTATCGCTAGTTTGAATTTTATTCATAGTGCTCAGAAGTTCCCAATGTTTATAACTCGAAAGACTGCACTCGGTAATTGTTTCCAGGTTTCGGTCAGATGATATAATGTTTGCCCTATTTAATCGTTGGGTTATTTTATTGATTCATTTTACGTACTGCTCATATTCATAAAGTATTCATCGGTCATTACATGTGGTCATTCATTAAGTACAGAGAACTTTACATAAATTTGGTTTAACGCTTGAAAATGTGATTATGAAATCGTTTACGCCCTTCATTACATAAATTTAATTATGATTTTACAATGTTATCAGATGTTCTACTAACGAGATATGCCAAATAATCCATTTTTTTATATAATTAAACATGGTCATACATAAATTATCTTTTTTGGCTTTCATATGGACGCTTACATAAACAAATACAAATGTAATTAGATTGTTCCAAATTTGTCATTATATTTTGTATTTTTTCTTTTTTTTTGAAAACCTGAAATTTGAAAAAATGAATGAATTTGCAAAGAAATGCTGTATGATGAGTAAATATTTGGCGCTTTTGAGAGTAAAATCCTGAATTCAAACATTATCGATAACATTTTTTAAATCCTCTTAAAATACGATTATATAATCAACTCCAGGGGGAATTTTTATAAGTGTCCAAGCTTTCATATTTGACCCAAATAGAGCATATCTGTCAATTTGGGGTGAACATTCTGTAATCGATTTTCGTGCGTGTTAAAACTGGCATAGTTTATGTAATGGACTAAAATGTCAACAATATAAGTATTGACATAAGCGTGCCGCAAATAAACTCAAGTTTTATGGCAAAGAGACCAAAAAATGTCATGATTTGGTCAATTCAGTTGTTTTGCAATTCTGTAGAATCTGAGTCTTAAATAAATACATTTAATAATAAAAAAAAATAACATGATGTTTCTAAGTATTTTCAAGATATTATTGAATGTTAAAACTTGATGGTAAAAGCAGTCTTCCATATTTTAAATTGACCTCGTTTTACATGTCTGCTTCTGATGATGACCAACAAGAGGAAGAATATAGTAATTACATTAATTTCAAGCTCGGTATCAGATCACAGCGTGATCTAATTGCTACTTTGGACATGCCAGTCTCTGGAACGTTGATCTGTATTAAAATGCCGCAATTTAATTATAAAACAGAAATCTTTGGATCATGACGGTAATGATATAAAAGTAATTTGGAATTGATTTTGTTGCAGGCTTCCAAACCACCACTGCTAATGCCAAAATGTGGATCCGAGGTTCTTGCGCTGATTTGTATGGTTTTGGTTGGCCTAACACTAGCATATCCATCAGGTGCTCCAGCCAGTACATGTGACGATCTGACCCCTCATCATAATAGTGCTACAGCCCAGACTACTCCCCCACCTTATACAATTACAGTGTCCAAAACAAATGTGGAAGCAGGAGGAACAATAACTGGTAACCTTTCCCATTTATTGGAATAACTGCGGCTCTACTTTTCACTTAAACTGTTCCTTGACATATGTTTGATGGTTTATGAAATGATTATTGCAGTGACTTTGTCATCTAACTCTGGTAAGGAATTCAAAGGGTTATTGTTGAAAGCAGTACCATTATCTACAAATGCTGGAGTGGCTGGCACATTCTCAACAGATTCTAATTCAGGGCTTTATAAGTCCCTCAGCTGTTCTGCTCAGCCTCGAGTAAATATGAAAATTATTCATTGCACTGTAGGATTTTGTTGGTGTAAATATACATAACACAACTTGTTATGATCATGTTTCAGAGTGCAATCACACATTCTTCAGCTGATCCAAAGAAGAGCATACAAACTACATGGACCGCGCCAGCCTCTTCCGGAACATTTCAATTTGTGTAAGTGTTAGCTTTTTAGTTTCTGCACATATTGATGTAATTTGAAACTGTAGTTGCAACATTTGTCTTGCGGTGGCATTGGCTGCACAGTAAATATGAAATCAGCGCCATCTTGAACAAAAATTGAATGCTTTAAAAGCATTTGAAAAATTCAAGGATTTCAGTGTTCTGCCATTTTTACAGGGAAATCTAGTATTTTTAGTAAACTGCTAAATAAGTTAAAAATACATCATTTTTATTTGCTATATTCTCTTTTAATCCACAGGGCTGCAGTTGTTGACAGTAAAGCCGTTTTTTGGACAAACGTAAAGTCCGCACAATCTATTACGGTGACGGGTGGTGCTGCCGACACTCCCAGTGTAGCAGTTCCGGCTGCGGCCCCGACATCAGCTAGGGCTCAAGCGGTATGATTGAGCAAACTTTTTGAAATCAGCATCTTTGCCATTGCCAAGTGGTTGTAGTTTTTGATGGTAAAAAATCCTATTTTAGTTCGATTACAACTACGAGGAATGCTTGTCCACTCGTAGCTGCATGGGATTTCCAGGGGACTGCGTTACTACTCGTTCCTGTTCCATGCTACTGACATTTCGACCTAACCAGGATGCCAGCGCTGTTCACTTTGAAATGATTTCAAAAGTTCCTATCAACAGCTATGTTGCCATGGCACTTTCCATTGATAGACATATGGCAAGTCTTACAAACATCCATCTTTAAGTTTTCCAGTAACACGCAGAGATGCTTTCCAAGAGTACAACCATCATAACTTATTCTTAAATTTTATATTCTTAAAGGGAGATGATAGTGTCCTTCAATGCTTGACCACTGCAGATGGAACAATCATGCAAGCATCAACCAACCTCGAAGGCCGACGGAATGTTAAGCCTGGCCTTGATGTGCGGACATATTAAATTAAACCCTTCTATGCCATCTTACGCTAGGAATGATTTTTCTAATTAAAATCTCTATCTACAGGCACGTCATTTTACGGCGGAAAAACTTTCTCATGTAAATGGTGTATTGCGATGCGAATTCAGTCGCAAGATGAACACGACTGTAGGAGGTATAAAAACCGATATGAAGAACTCCAAGTATCATATCTTGTTAGTGGACGGACCATTAAATGGCGAGAACACTGGTAAGTTTTAATAACACCCATTATTAATATACCCATTGTTATGCTGGGGTGTTTCATTGCCAATTTTTATTTTCTAAAGACATTGATTTCCACACTAACAAAATGTCATCGGCCGCATTGATCGACTTGCCCAGTTCGAACTTCATAATTGTTCTTGGTGGTGATGGAGCCGTTCCAATAGAAGTGATTATTCATGGTATGTCGTCATATCTCGTTCGTTTATTACAATAATTAATTTCGGCTTTTGTGAGAGTTACTAGCATTAAATTTCCAGTATTTTAACTTTACAATAATTATCGAATTTAGGATCCTTTATGGTGATTGCCTGGGTTGGAACAGCCAGCATTGCTATTTTTCTCGCTCGTTACTACAAGGATATGTGGCCTGAGAAAAATCATTGCAATGTGAAAATTTGGTTTGCGGTAATGATCTATTTCAATGTTTTTGCAAATCTGTCTATTGTGGCAAATGTGCTCATCTTCTCTTCTTCTTTAGTGGCATCGGGGATTAAATATCTTGACCTTGCTGTTGACCATTGCCGCCTTTATACTTATTTTCGTAACTTATGGCGTGAGTAGCGTCTGGGACAGCAAACCTATTCATCCCATCTTAGGGACGATTACGTTTATACTCATGCTTCTTCAGGTACATTTTCATATTCTACATGTTTTTTTAAAGCTTGTATTGCTGTCTTTGAGGCATTTAGTGTTTAAATATAGTATTTGCCGATAGAAATAGTGGAAACCCGATTAGTTTTTTTAAAGTAAATATTGATAAATAATTTCGGTATTTAGGAAAATTATTTTAGCGTTAATTATTAATGTTATTTTTTAAGGTGGTATATGTATAACCTTATGATTTTCAATGGGTGAAATTTTAAAACACAATTTGCACATTCTGCCAGCAGGTGGCAGCATGAGAATGCAAATTAACGGACAGTTTTCAAACTTGTTTATTAATTTTAAAAAAAATCTACCATTTCAAAGCGAAAAACGACAAAGTAATACCATTGCTGATTTATCAAGCTATTTTAAACAGTTTTTATTTTTAATTAATCTCTTTTTGTTTGGCTGTGAGTGTGTTTTAAAATTGCATCCATTTAAATACATAGGGTTGTAACCTGGTTGTGATCCCCCTTAAAACTTTCAATCACTAATTACTTGACAAGTTATTTTTGCAAACAGTTTGAGAAATTCTTATACTTTGCAAAGATGATCAAAATTAAACAATTTTAAAATGATGTTTTTATTTGCAGCCAATCGGGGCGGCTTTCCGACCTGATCCAGGCACTCCTCGACGTCCCGTTTTCAATTGGTTGCATTATCTAGGAGGAATGTTGGCAAGCATTGCTGGAGGTCGGCTTTCAGTATTTCATTCTCAGTTGTTGAAAATCATAGTAATTAGCTTATTTTACTGATCGAAATAATATTTTCCAGTTATTACCATATTTTTTGCTGTTACCCTCACCTCTGCTCAACTGCCGACGTATTTCTGGTGGATTCTGATTGCTTATGTTGGCTTTTATTTCGTTATGTTCTGTGTGATGGAATTCGCTGGAATGGTCCGCACTAAAAAATCTGGTAAATAAATATGTGAATACGAAGGGAAAAAATATAACTTTGCATTTTAACAGGTAATTTATATAAATTTATGTTTTTTTAGAAAAAGAAATTATTCCAATGAAAGATGTCAATTCTCATGATGGATCTTTTCATGTCATCAATCATACTGAACCGCAGGTAATTTTACACCTCAAAAAAGTGTTTTATGTGACCAGAAAGTGGATTGATGATAATGCATCGTTCACTACATAATTTGTTGCTAATTTTTCATTTCAGGGGGCTAGATTTAAAGAGGTTATGCTTCTGCTGTTTATTGCTGGGGTGATTGGTTTCACAGCTGCACTGGTTGCAATCATCGCCACCTAAATTTCAGGCGGTAAGGGATGATAATTAGAACAGGTGACAGATATGGCTTTAAATAATTTATTGACAGCTGTTATCAGTCACCTATTCTAACCAAACTAAATACAATGTACATCATCATGCCCCACATTTTCATGCACACAACAAATCCCTTGCATACAATTTTATTTTTTTCTACTTGGATTTTTTTTGTAAAGTTTTTAACTTTTTACGAGGCAACAACGTTCATCAATAATGCAATGATTTTACTGTAAATAAAATGCTGCACGTATGTTTAAAATTGCATATAATTATTAATATTGTAATCGATAATAGTTTATGTAGTGTAAAAAAATGCAAACTTGGGTTTAATTCAATATGCAATAAATGTTATACTAAGAATTTTTCTGAACATCAATAATTGACATCGTGACCTAAAAATGTGCGATTCGTTAGGGTTGGTTATTTTGCTATCAGAGGTTTGTCATTATTGGACATTTTTGGACAGGGCATGTCTGATTCAAGGCCGTATATATGGGGGAGAAACATGGGATAAACCCCCTCCCTTCCGAAATTCAATGCATTTTACAATTTTTGAACCCGAATCAACCAATTTTCCGCGATTTTTCTAAGGTAGAAACTCAATTTTTCTATGCTAAAAACGCAATTTATCTATGGTAAAAGCGTAATTTTTATAAAGTAAAAGCGTAATTTTTATAAAGTAAAAACGAGGACCATAGTGGACCATATCCCCCCGAAATGTGATCACTTATACGGCCTTGCACTTACCTATATGTACATATAGCAACTCGTACCTATACACCCATACGCTCCTGAAAAGTTGGCCATATAGCAAAAATGACGTACAACAAAAATGAACGAATCAATTATTTCTGCATTGTGATTTTCATTTTATCCCCTTTTTAAACGAAGTGAAACCCATAAGTTGTTTTATTGTTAGCCAAATCCGACCTTGTTTGTGCAAATTGGGGTAACTTATCACATTTTTTGGCCACTTTAATTACAGCATTATTTTCTGGCTCTATATCGAAACGTTTTGAGCCATAAATCAAAAAGTGCCATAATTAAAAAAAGCTGTATATTCCGCGATTTTTGGACCATATACTATATTAATCTGCTTATATATATTGTCCGCAATTAACAAACATTTTGTTTATGGCAATTTCCATTAAAGTAGCCAAGACCAATGAACAACGAAGCTAGCAGTGATTGCCACCCATATAGGGGTGGTAACCGGTAGTTGGTGGTGCAGCTGTAAGAAACCACATATTATCAACAAATTGTTCAACACAGATTAAAAATGCCTGTCACGCAGTCGCAGCATGTCACCATTTGATGTTCTTGTCAGCTTACATATTAAGTTGCTTAAACCTTTTCAAATTTCCAAACATAAGTTTGGAAATTTTATTTTATTGTATTTTTGGAAAATTTATTTTATTTTATTTTTTTGTTTTATTTAAAAATTTTATTTTTGGAAATCTCTCTATGGTAAAAACGTAATTTTTCTAAAGTAAAAACGAGGACCATAGTGGACCATATCCCCCCGAAATGTGATCACAATACGGCCTTGGTTTTTCAAAAGGTTTTTCCGATGTACTTAATTGTATTGGAAATTGATTGATCGAATCAGTCACATTTTCATTATTGACATGATTTCAAACCTTGTAGATGCTTAACATATTTTGTATTTCTATTTCATTGTGTATGGTACCATATGGATTTTATTTATTGACTTTTGGAAAGATAGTCCAATGATAAGATAATAGGATTTGTTCCTCTTCATTGGAACTTTGCACTCCAGTTTTTCGAATATACTGGTGACTGCAGCAACTTGAAAATCACAACTAAAGCTAACTTCAAACATCAATGAGGATAATAAGCAGGAGGACTGAAGACTAGAAAAGTTTACGCAAATAAACATAATATTTTTAGACAGTGTATTTGAACAAAGAAGGGTACTCAGTGACTTAGCAAGGTTAGCAGACGTCATGTGGAAACTTCCTTCGTTTACAACATTTCCCTAACATATACATTATTATTTTCCCTTATTGCATGCAGAAAAACATTAATAGTAGAATTCACACATACCTCACATGAGGTTGATCATCAGGTACAAGCTTTTTGTGATTTTTTTACTCAAAAGTACACCCATACCTCGCTTTACGGCCTAGATACGTTCCAGAAAAGTTGGCCCATTAAGCAAAAAGCCGTATAAAGAATCAAATACACCCATACCTCGCTTTACGGCCTAGATTCGTTCCGGAAAACTTGGCCGTATAGCTAAAAAACCGTATAACGAATCAATTATTTCAGCACTGTGATTTTCATTTGTTTGCCTTCTTAGAAAACGAAGTGAAACCCATAAGTTGTTTTATTGTTTGCCAAATCCAACCTTGTTTGTGCAAATTGGGGTATTATCACATTTATCACATTTTCGGCCACTTTCTTTAACTACAGCATCGTTTTTTGGCCGTATAACGAAACATTGTTGGTAGTAAGTCAAAACAGTGCCATAATTAAAAAAAGCCGTTATTGCGAAAGGCCTTATAAAAAACGGCCGTATAGCGAGGTGTAGATGTATTTTGATAGAAAATATGCTAACAAACAGCATATTTTTGACCATATAACGAAACGGTGTTGGCTGTAAATCGAAAAATGCCATAATTATAAAAAGCCATCATAGCGAAAGGCCGTATAAAGAGCGGCTGTATAGCGCGGTATATATGTAGGTGTACTTCAACGTATAACTAATTTTTATAAATATGCATGCTACTAATGCGCGGAATTTATCAAAAAATCAGTTATTAATGAGGAAATTTTGGAAAAGGTTAAATTGGCTATACTTACATTTAATTATTACATATTTAAACCAATTAAATTAATGTTCAATACTTGAAATGATTGTTGCCAGTCACTTTTGGTACCAATGGCAGATGCAGTCTCTGCCAGTCTGCAGAGTACCTGTCTATAAACGGTTCAAGTTGAAAAGCACCACAAAACGGGAAAGCAATTGAAAAAAATGAGGAAATTTAGGTTCCATAGTACACGTTTGTGGATTGGTGATAGGCCCATACTTCTGTCACGTAAATTACAGTCACATTTTTTTATTATCGCAATCCTATACGAAGGACTTAATTTTTGCTAATCAAACTGACATGTGTAGTCCAAAGATCGTGTATGATTCCGAATGTCAGTGTTTTAGCAAGCAACAGTAGTTTTCATCAGCATATTTCCTTTAAATGATTGCCATATCCGTGTCCTCAAATACCAGCCTTTATTCAATGCTTGATAACAATTACGTGACTGATGGCACAGCAATTCTGAGCAATTGTTTTAAGTATCTATCTGTTAGACATGGTTTATCAGTGGTCGAGGAAGGTACATCCAGGATTTAATGATACAAAACACCAACATCCTTATTCCGGTTTAGTAACCCTTAGTTGGTATATGATGATGTTGCATTACATCTCCTACAAGGTTACAGTTTTTTACAACCCTGGAAATTGTGCTTCATCTATATGCTGCAGCATATCTGACAATTGTTAATTTAACCTAATGTAGAAAAAATAATATATTTTCCTGAATTTCTGTTTTTATAAATCTTAATTCTCTGAAATTAAAAAATAATGAGAATGGGGCAAAATCAAAAATTGAACTATATAGAACTAAACTACATATACGTTTGACTTTGAATCCTTTCCATGTATACCAATGTATACCAAACTAGTATCTTTTATATAAATTATTTCTTATAAAAATAAGCTCTCTGTTTTTAATTTATTTATAAGGAGAGTTTTCTCTATTTCTTTTTCGTCTGCTTATGATGGGAAACCAATGCTATTTGCAAGATGGCTGCCATATCACCAGTCGTTTTCTAGTTGGACATAGACATCATACTTATCATATGGCATCGCCATGATACACTTTTATTGCACTAATAATTTATATTGCACTAATTACCGTCTGTTGCAATGTTCAGGAAGGTCAGTGTTCGACCCTCAATTATGGTCCCATTTGTACTAAAACTGATTATTTCAACAGCATTGGATTAATTGTCATTTGACCTTCCGAAACCATTCAACATGCAGTAGTGAAGAATGTTACGGCATTGATTTGTTATATACACATTTGTTGATAAAATGATCAGATTTTTTACTAGTGCAGCACGACTTTGAAGGCAATTTCAAATATCACAAATATAAGAAAGTGATAGGATCGCCTAGTTACATTTAGGATTCCGGAGATTTTCCGGGTAAACTTTGCCACAATTCTGAACTTCGACAACGCTGCATATCTGAAATTGTTTATTTATCCTATGTAGAAAAATAATTTATTTTCCTGAATTTTTATTTTGTATAAATCGTAATTCTTTAATATTAAAAAATAATCAAAATGGGGAAAAAATCAAAAATTGAACTAGAACTTAACTAAGTTTAACTTTGAATCCTTTTCATGCACAGTATGTTCTTAAATAAACCAAATTTAGCAATCTTAAATAAATAAAAAGCCTTTACTAGATTTACTAGGATCTTTTGAAGTTTTGAGATAGTTTTAGATTGAGATTTGCGATATAAAATGAAAGCTTTCTGTGATTAATTTTGCTCTGTGTGCTTGCATTCTACTTGGTGTTTATTAATTATGTTTACACTTTCAAAAATGGGGGCCAGACCGGCCAGTCAGCGAATATACTGACTCTCATGCTGAATATACTACATGCTCTGATGTACCCATTCAGATTCAGCGTTGCGAAAACTGCTTGTAGACTTAACTTCCAAAAACCCTATTTTTGATACCGGTGAAGATAATTTGAAATAGCCAATAGCTCGAGTAAATACCATAGTCCCTTATCAGTTATAACCAGCAAATGTTCACATGCCTACCCCACTGTATAATTATCGTATGTAACCTTCTGCGATTACAATCGCTTGTTGTATGTTGAACATTTTGATTTTCACATTCGGGTAGCATTGTTCCATGGCTTCTGAGTTGAAAAGAACATTGTAATATTTCTGCGCCATAGATTTTGCTTTAAAAAAAAAAAATCCAAGAGCATTTTTCACTGATTTTTTTAAAAATTTAAGTATCTCTCTCGGGTACCCACCAGTATGATGAAATTTCGAATTTCTTGCTGCGCCTTTGTCATATTTTTGGCCATAGCTATTCCCTTGACCAGTGGCTATCCCGATGGTGCCCCTTCATCAGCCTGCGACTCAATGATGCCTCACCACGACGACTATGAGTCGCAAACATCGAATTCACCATACACAATTTCACTGTCTAGCACGACTGTCCAAGCTGGGGAGACAATTGAAGGTAGGGATCCTAAAATTATTTTGAATAAGCAGCATATTCGGAATATGTTTTCCAGCTTTATGTAGTGTTCTGATGTATTGCAAATTTCAAAATCATTTTCAGTAGTCAGAAATATTACTTGCTTGGTATCGATCTATTATGTAACAAATTGGTATATCACCACCAAATCAATCTCATTGTGAATGAAAATTAATTTTTAATGTCTTGTAATCAAGTCAAATTGATTAGATAGATGGCAGTTTTTTATGCTGTAAGCTACATACTTTTCGTTAATTGCTGTGTTTATAAATGATATGCAAGGACAGATGAACCTGATTTTTGTAATTGTACTAAATTAGGCTGCCCAATATGCTCATACTTTCATTTGATAGAGGGTAAAATAGCTTATTTTTACATACCGATACTACTTGTATTTAATCTTAAACTGATTTGAAATTATCGTAAAATAAACTTCGGAAATGGTAGGAATTTTGTTGTTGTTTTTGTCAATGGCTAACTCATGGTACAGCGCTCTTTTTGCATATGATAAAACAACAAACAATTGTTATCAAATAGATGCATCTTAGATGCATATCAAATACTTTCCGAAAATTCTATGAAAATTCGCGTTTGAAATGTTACAAAATTGGTTCACAACTCTTCTAATCGCCTCTTTGTTAAATTAGTCATGCTTTTCTGGTATGCAAATATTATCTAAATCAATTACACATTTTCAAATTTGTACAGTGTGCAAAAAATGTAATTGCACACCCAATAAAACTTATATTTTTCATAAATAAACCACAAATTATTGCCAAAACGTTTTCAGACTATTGGTAAAACATTTATTTGCATGTATGCAAAAAAGAAATGCGGAACA
>JAQGBW010001297.1:0-27465 GCA_034698625.1 Julus scanicus
TTTTGTCCCATTATATGTGGGTGCAGAATTTCACCTTTAGGGGTGCCCATGGAGCGACAACAGATAGCACCCCAAAAAGTGAAAATTTTCACTTTTTGTTTTAACAGTGTATAAGGTTATCTTATTCTGAGGCTATCTCTTTGGCCTATCTTGGGCCTAAAACCTATCTAATGGGCCTATCTTGGGCCTAACTTTCTATTGTAACAATTATTTACTCTAAACTGAGAACAGTTTCCAGTCTCCTTTTAGCTGGCTAAGCCAGCAAAAAGAAAGATCTGAATCTTACTGTTTCCAGGTTTCTGTGTCAGGTATCATAACCACCTTAGAGCTAGTAAAAACTAGCAGCAAGAATGGTCAGATTCTCCGACTTGTTTTTTGGGAGCTTGCTTTGGCAAACTTCTAACTTACTTCACTTGAACTACTTCCTTGGACTTCTCCCCAAATTTCTGAAAAGCCATTGCTTATAAGGGCCTGGCAGGGTATCACATGATACCCTCCAGCCACTCACATGGCCCATGGTCATTACTGAGAGCCAATAAGGGCTCTGACTTACAATCTAAACTTAGGAGCCACCCCAAATCCCATTAAGCTAAAATGGCTGAACCTGCATAAACAAGCAAAGTGCTTGGCAGCCATTATGAAGGGAAGGATGCTGGCCAAACATTTTAACGGCCCTGTGCATCTTTGCCGACCCTTCCTGATAAGGGACAACACAGGGCCCATTCATTAGAAATGGCCAGATGCCAGGAGTTGGTCACCAATTTCCCCCACGTAAACAGAGTAATTAACTTACCCCTCTTGCGTCTTGAATTTTAGGCCTACTTAAACATTTTCAAACTTTCTTAAGTTTTCCTAAATACTTTCTTATTCAGTTTAAATTAAATGTATTTTAATTAATTCTCTAACTGTTGGCCCTAAAAACTAACATCTTACATGTATTTAGGCTAATTGGTCATAGATGGGTTTTTGAATGATTCATGTCATCTTCTTGCTTTGGGCCATTTCTTAAATGTCCAGACTTTTGTGTTATGTTACCATTGGTCCCTTTCCGACTTGTTCAAGGAATGGACCAATGACCAGTTTGTAGGTTTTGTCTTGTTTGACTTCATGCTCCTTGCTTTTGCTGTTTTTGCTTTATCATTCTTAACAAGTGGTACCAGTAATTAGACCTCTTCTAGTATTTCAAATAAGACAGTTTTACATGTGCTTCAATTCAGCAGTGCTTGATTTATAACCAAGCATTTCTAACCCTTGAACTCCCATCAGTTAAGTTCAAGCCATCTACAAGGGACAAATTCTACATTGTCCCATTTGAACAATATCATTTATCAGGACTGTTTGGACATCTGGCAACTTAATCAAAAATCTGAAAGCTTTAACTGCTGCTTTTATGAAAAAGGCCTAATATTGTTTACTAGGCAACTGACAACAATGGACAAGCTTTACCAGCAGCTATTTTCTGTTTTTAATAAGGCCTATCTAAGCCTTACAAAAAAGGTAAACCAAGAATCAACGGTAAAAACTTAGAATGAAATAAAACCTCTAACCCTAAAGAAATAGAGGTTAAAGTGAAGCGAGAGTTAAAATTACATGTATGCAAATCTTTTATTCTATATGCTTAATTGAGATTTTGTTTCAGTTGCCAGCAGAAAATCCATCAGCTAACATGTCGAATACAACTGGGTTTCCAGTCATTGAAAGTATTAATAAATGGATTAAATTCCCATGGGAAAATGTATTACAAAAAAACAGAATTCAAATAAAAATAGTTGATTTATATTTATTGTATTAGGGGGGTTAAAAATATTGCGGCGATGTAGTTTACAGGGGGGGAGTACAAGCTTTGGCGACAGAGGGGAGGTTGCAAAGTAGCAAAAATCTAGCGACGTAGTTTATGGATGATCCCTATGTATAGTGCATGCACGGGCATGTGTATTCTCGACTGTAAATGTACTTGTACTTGCGCAGTACATAAAAAGCTAAAATCTTTAGATTCTAAATTTAATATATCAACATCGAACGTTTTCCATGCTTTCCGAAGTTTTTTTTTACTATTTTATGAATTTGTATTATGTCAACGTAGTATGACAAGTGTAAGTAGATGAGGTATTAACATAAACTGTAGCTGGGCCTATGTATCTAAATACACCTATATACCTTGTTATACGGCATTTCCGCTATAACGGCCTTTTTTAAATTATGGCTCTTTTCCATTTATGGCCCACAATAATATATGTTTCGTTATACAGCTTTTTGCTTTATGGCCAACTTTTCCTTGTTATGGTAGTTAACATTATAAAGTAAATAACTGGACACTGCAACTACAAATGATACAAATGTATATCCAGAGTCTAGATTCATTTCAAAATATTTTTCAAATTTAGATAATATTTGATTAATTCCACGTTATTCCTCAGTTTTCAAACATTTTCATTTTTTCCTTATGAATTTAATTCCTTAAATTTCCTGGCAACATCCCTTAGTTTTACTCAATTCATAACTTTTTTTTCTTCAAATTTATTTGAAAAAGCCAAGTACTTTAGGTTTTCTTTTCCTAGTATTGAAAGGTTTATGAACTACAGTATATTCCAGCTTACAATCTGCAACAATCCGATTGGGATGTCCAAAACGATATCCCAATTATGAGAAACAATCTCACACAATGCAGATACACTGAATCATAATTTAATTTACAATGGTACATTTATGGACTAGTTAGCATCAAAAGAATAATTGTCGCTTACGAGAATAACAGTAATCCGATTTTAAAGTGATAAAATCCAAAGAGAATGTTTAAAAAATGTTAAAAAGCCTTACATTACATATTACATATGTGTCTGCCAGTTTTATACACTCTTGATTACACACCATTACTTCTTGGTAAGGAAAACTTAATGTACAGGGAGTACACTGCAAGTGCCACAAGCGGCATAAGAAAAACAAAATCATCATGTACATCTCATTTCTTCATGCAATAGAAATGATTATGATATAAATTAAATAATATAAACAACATATTCTCTAGGATATAAAGAAGCAGCCCTGGAAAATAGATCAGTAATAAATTAAAATTGAAAGTTCTGCAATTACTATACACAAACAAACAAAAACTAAAGTTGAAAACAAAATAACAATTATGATAGTAGAAGCAAGATTGCAGGAATGTCAATAACATAAGTTGACATTCTAATTTAGCCGTAGCTTATCAACATTCTAGCTACAAATGGTAAATAAAATGCCCATGGTATGGAATTGCCAATGATAGTCCAACAAGCATCACAGTTAAGTCTTCGCAATATAAGGGCGACCCAAATCGAGAAATCCCCAAAGGAGTACTGTGCAAAATATAATGCACTTATAATTCCTGGTGACGCTATTTTCTGATTTGTTTTGCTTGTTTAGAACAGTGATTATTAATATGCAGTTTTACTAACAAGCAAAAAAGAAATCATTTAACAAAGAAGAAAACTTAATTGAAAGACCTAACTCGTTTGCGTGGGGACAATAATAAAAAAAAAACATAGTGGTGAAAGCATGTATTATGTCATTGGACTTTTGAATTTAACAGGCAGTGAAATGGGATAGTGCGTGTTGATTATTTAAAGAAGGCAACAAGATTATCAGCATGAGACAATGCCAGTTCGTTGATTATCAATAATAATAACTGGTTACACCATTAGCCAAGGTAGTAACAAGGCATTTGTGTCATCACGAGACAAACCATCACCTTATCATTTCAATCAAATGATGGTATTCTTACTGATGTACCTTTTAAAAAAGGTGGTTGTGGTATTGTTAATGGTTGCACGCCATATGCCTCAATCAAAACGAAATCGCTTTTATAATCCATCTAAGGATTAAAACTCATGATCATCCACTAATTCAAGGTTGTGCAAGATTTCTTTCTTATTCCAATGCCAACTACTTCAAAGATGACAAATTCAAAAAAAAAATATTTCGTATTTCACAAAATAAAAAAGCATGGGACAACAAGTTTAAAATATACCAGTAATCGATTTTCACTATCCAACGTGAATAGCAAAGTTAAGACTCACACTACAATCCGACAATCTTCAATTCATTGCATTAAATGAAATTTAGGATTTCACACCGGCAGGCATAGACATGGAAGCCGACCGTATTAATTAAACAAAACACATGATTTTTTCTCACATCCCCAGCCACAATACAATCTTAGACGCGCACAGAGAATTAATTTTAAATTAGTTGGTGATAATTATTTTATCACCGCAGCACATACAACTCTAATCTCTTAAAAACTAATCTCTTGGAAATCCTTTATTGACGTAGCCCAGGTTAAAGCTGTGCATATGAGACCGCATGCTTCAAACCAACAACCCTGCCATATTCTGCACTGCAAAGGTGCAATTATTATTCCTTCCGGGAATAATTTCAAGGATGGGCAAAATTGCTCTACTAAATAACAGTCAAGCTATTAAACATTGTTATCGGGACAAAATGCAAAGATCAGCGAGCCGGGTAATCTGTATAGGATGAGGGCCACGTTCGTGGCACGAAAACTGAAGCATCGTTAGGTATTGCTTCGGGCTGTGGCGAAGTGCTTAGGGACGCATCCTCGCCCCCATCGTAGTGCCCCAAGAGGCGACCCAACTGTGTCTGCTCAATGGTAACATGGGAAGGCGTGGAACTTTGAGGAATGGGAGAAGACGATGGACTAGGCACGACAACGGATGGTGGGCAGGACTGAGTCACTCTGGTCAAATCGTACTCATGAGTGCATGTGGCAACTCTGTAGTCGGTTAAGGACTGGGTAAGTTCAGACATCGCCTGGGTGAGAAGATCAGCAGGTGGCAGAGCTTCCACCGATGAAGACTCGTTGACCTGAAATGCAAAAAAAGTTTTTTAAGTAAAATTCTCTATACTCTAACTTAACAATAAGTGGTTTGTAAAAATTCCATTAAAAAAACTCCCATGCACCAACAGATCTGAAACAGGCTAATTTTGATAAGATAACTGATCTGGGGAATAACTTCTAATACATTACTTACCATGTCGGATGCAGTTACAACAACTGTTGGTGAGCCGTCTTCTCTTTCGATGTATATATTGGCAGTAGCCACAAGGTTTGACTTGGAATCTTCAATAACCACAGCCTCGTCATATTCCATTTGGATTTCGGACATATCTGCTCCGTCTGCCAATTGCTGCTGTAGATTGGCCGGTACAGTGATGTACTGCTCGTCGTCTTGGGTGCCAGCATCTCTATAATGAGTTCTTGGAACCTGCTGTGCCTGTTTGAAAGAAATGGCGTTTGTGTGACCAGAGAACGGATACCCAAATCCAAACTTTTCAAAAATCGGTGACGGAGTAAATAGGAAATATACGAACAACAGGCAGAAGATGGTAGTGTTTTTTGCGTTGATGTTGCAGGAGTTTTGCTTTGCTTGCATACTGTTTGTGGCACCACTCACAGTTGTGTGGATGTGTTGTTATGCTGCCCACAGTTTGCGAAAACGTCGGATTGGGAAGACCTGGTATTTCTGGAATACCTCCCTAAAATGTATATGAAAAGTAATGAGAACGGCATATGTCACATAAAACATGTGAACTAGTCATGGAACACTTGGTAACCTTTCTTCGATTGCTCATTGGTAATTCAGCGCCTGGGTGCTGCTTAAGAATGTGGGCTTTTCGTTTCGAACTGCTCTTGTAAACCTTCTCGCAATACTGGCAGTAATAGTCACGCGTCGTTTTCAGGATGGGCAGGTTGAGTTCTGGTACGGATTCTGGACGTATATCTGGATGTCGTTTGGCTAAATGGTTAACTAGCATCCCCCGCCGTTTGAAGCCGAGTAGGCAAGCATGACATTTGTATATAAATCTGTGGTAATCTGTAGGCGAAACCTAATTTTCCAAAATAAACGGGGTTTATAAGCAATTTTGAATAGCATGATCAAATAGCATGAACAGAGGAAAACATACCTTTGGAATAAATTTTTTTGAAGACAAATTTTTTATTGGTTTCATAGCTAGGCGAGCCTCTCGTTCGGCACTGTGCATCCTTTTCATGTGCTCTTTTAACTTGTCCTTGCGCTTGAATTGCTTTCCGCAGTTTGCACACAAAAATTCACGGTGGTTTGAGTGACGAAGCATGTGTAGTTTTAATTTATCTGGACGTGGGAAAATTTTGTCACAATGTTCGCATGGAAATTTCTTTTCTGAATGAAACGCACGTATGTGCTTTCTTATTTGGTTGTATTCCTCAAAGGTCTAGATAAGAGAAAAGAGAAATTTTACATTTTAAAGGAATTATTCAGCAGAAATAATATCAATTAATTCCAATGCACTTTTTTTTTATCAATACATTAAACAAGTTTACCCTTTGGCAAGTTGGGCAGGTGAACAGTCCATTAATAGAATGTATTTTGATGTGCTCTTTCAGGGCTACGATTTGATCAAATTCTTCCTTGCAAATGGGACACTCGTAGCTACTTTTGGCATCGCTTAAAAATGAAAAAGAAAAATGGTTTACTAACACCGACGCTGAACGCAAAGTCGACATGGCGTACATTCAGAAATGGTCAGCTACCTGTGTACTTTCACATGGCACGCCAACGCCGAATTGTTCAGAAAACGCTTTTCGCAAATCGAACATTTTAATGGTTTAGCTTCTTCGTTTCCATGTACAAGCATGTGTCGAAGCAAACGATCCTCTGTTGCAAACGATTTATAGCACAATTCGCACTTGTGTGGTTTTGCTGGATTAATTATACCTCTGAAGGACTTTCGAGTTACTACTTTCCCATGAGTGCTGGCATGATCAATCAGTTCTTTCTTTGTACTGAACACCTTAAAAAAAAAAACATCCAATAAGTCCATAGCAAAAGAAATAAAAGGAGAATTCCAACGAAATCGGAACTTACCTGCGTACACTGCGGGCACTCTAAAATCTCGCTTATCATAACTTCCCCATTTTCAAAGCATGGTTCCCTCAACTCCTCGTCTTTGTCTATCAGTACACCATCTTCCGAAAACTCCATAAGCCTGACGTTTTCGGCAGCATGCGTCAGCGTGTGAAGATTAAAAAGACTGGACTTGTCGAAAGTGAGGTTGCAATGTGTACATGACCACTCATTCTCGTTGGCAACCTTTTTCTTGAACATGCATTTCATAGCCTTCTTAGCCACTTCACCCTCGCCAAGAACTGGGGTCCGATGTTTTCGCATGTGCCTATTATAAACATGAAAAATAGGAACAGCTTATTAATGCAGTTAAAATGAATTCATCCTGTCATCTAACGTATACTATCTAGATTTGTTTTTATTTCTTCAATTTCTGCATGTATCCCTCCTTCCATTCCATATCTTATCATGATGATCTTTGTCGCCTTTACTAATTTTATGCATTTACATAAATAAAACGAGCAAAGCCAATTTAAAATGCGGGGTTCTGTCAGGGTTAAAAGTTTGCAGACCACTTAGAGGAATAGAATGTTTGCAAAAGAAAGAAAGCAAGATAAATTCTATGGTATCTATCTAGTTCTGCTAAAGGGCATACCTTTCCCCACTGGATTCGTCATCACTGCAGTCATCCTCGCCATCAACCTGCAACAATGAAGAAAAATCAAAATTGAGTGACTGACCTGTTGCGGTTGTACACATGGGTGAACTTCAGCTCGCACACCGAGCACTTGAATTTCTTCTCGCCCGAATGCATTGCAAGATGACGCTGGAGACTGTATTGCCGTGGAAACACTTTCTGGCACAGCCCACACTTAAACTCATCATCATTTGATGCACCTGTGGACTAGTAGACAAGAGAACTTCTTGGTCATGCAATAGGGCTCTCTTTTCAACAACACTAACAGTTACGAGAAAGTTCAGGCAGTAGCAGATTTAAGCATGTATACAGATCTGAAATTAAACCGCAGGCATTTTGTGTTTAGGTTGCATAGACAATCATTCCAGAGACGGTTGCCAAAATCAGGGGCAAAATCAATGAAGAAAATTATAATTAAATAATAGGGGTGCACAAATTCGAAAGAAAAATCAGCTTCCAACTTTGTCAAGCATAAAAGGGATTTTTGGCGAATGCATTTCTAAATTCTAGTCATATTGATGCCGATTCGTGTAACAGCATCAATGGGCCTGTCATGCAAATGCACAGTTAAACATAACCAAGGTTAAAAATTGCTAAACTTCACTTTCAAGCAGTTCTTCGATCTTTCAAAGATCTTAACTTTCTATGCAATGTTATGCAAAATTATCGAATCATTGAGGAACACTGAAAACTTGAAAATCGCTGTGCAATTTTGAAGTAACTATAATTGCTATAATATTGCATACCTATTTGCCTGATACCTGAAAATAAATTTATCGAAGTCAGGTTGCTTAGAAAGATGCCCTATCACCATAAACACCGGTATTATTCAGTGCTAATTTCTGGGCAGATGCCAGCGCAATCGTTTAGAATTCACTTCATTAGAAACACTCTTTAGTCTAATGCAACCTAAACAACGGACATAACTAGATTCCAGTTTCTGTTGCATTAATGCAGTTCTTCATTAGTACCAATAAAAAACAACCTGCTAAACAAGCCCGTAATTTCTGTAGCATTTGTTATAAGATTTCACAAAACTTACTTTAAATTTCTTCGTAGGCAATCGACCTTTAACTTTCTTGAGTGCCTTTCCTTTTGGTCTCCCTCTCTTTCGTGATCCAGATCCGTCGTCTTCCAATTCTTGATCTTTAATTTCATCAGGATTTACCTCAACGCTATCGTGTTCGTTGAGATGCTGTTGTAGCTCTTCGGAACTTAAAAACTTCTTGCTGCACTCGAAGCATGGCCAGCTATTTTCTTGTTCCTCTTCAGCTGTAATGGATGCATGTCGTGGGTTATTCGGAAGTTAAGCTTTAAAAGCTCACATCAACAGATTTAGTTAAATCCTTTACAAAAATCTAATCATCAGTAGCATACAAATGTTTTCTAAGACATTTATAAGCTGTTAAAAATAAGCTATGAAATAAATTAACACCTCTCATTTCTTCATCGGGTTCCCAGATGGCCAATCCCCTTCGAGTGGCATACTGAGGCGAATAACCAACTTTAAGTTCGGTTCGGGGCAATATGTGTCGCACTGTCGTATAGCACAACGATTGGCCGTGTTGAACAATCACCAAGTTCTGCTCTCTATAGTTTTCTGCAGGGCGAACAAAGCGCATCCAGTTGCTAAGACATTCGTCCGTGGTATCAAGATCAACCAGTTCTCCGGTTTCGGTTTCAATTTGCAAAACCAAATCAACGGTGCCATCATAAGACAATGGTAATGGTTCTTCTCGCTTCACGGTCACACCTTCGAGAGGCCCAAACTGAGTTCGTTTTGTAATGCTTTTTTTAGCAAAGACACCATAAACTGGATAAGAAAATTTGTATTGATTAAAGAGTTTTCCTCAGGTCACTAAAACGCTGATGTGTTCCGTGCAAATTCAAACATATACACACCTGGTATTCCGTCCTGTGTCACAGCAACTTTGTTGATGGAAAGGTAAGATGCTGGGAGACTTGCCCATGCCCGGGTTAAAACTGGTTTGTCGTAGATTGATTGCACTCTGTGTTTAGGGCATTCCCCTTCATAATATGTGGCGCACTCATCACAATCTAAAAAAAAAAAGCAGCAGTTCAATATCCTAAAAAGCTAAATCCAGTAACCGATGGAAGATGACATAATTAAGTTAGCCGCTTAACTAGCGGTGGTAGAATTTACAGCACTGGTTTAGACATTCTGTATTTTCATAACTTATACACGAGTCAGGAGCATTGAAAATGCTCTCATCATTAGAAAAACTTGCTTACATGATCCATTATCGAACGTGTCGTTGGATTTCGATGAACCCCGCTGTTTGAGGGTGCTCCTGCGAGGCCGGGTCGTAGCTATCGTCTGATTATCTGGAATGCTTGTTGTGGACATGAGAGATTCTGAAGCAATGGAACTAGACAGTCTCGGGTCAATGGAATCGGCAAGGGCTCTGTGTACGTTCATGGTGACGACTGATGTGGAAGAGGCGCTAACGCTGTTTCCCAACCGGCTATCGTCGCTCGATATAAGCAGGACTCCAGATTCTTGACTTAATTCTTCAGCTGTTGTGCTAACGCCTTGCCCAGAGTCTATGTTATCTTCATGGTCAGTAATGACTGATGCGTAGTGATCCATGTCCATGTCTGACGAATATTTAAGTGCAACTGCTTCCTGGTGTTCCATATCCATCGCATAATGCTCGTTGGAACTGCCCACCAGCTATGTTGAAAAAAAAAGGATATTAAGGTCATTTTGCCGAAATAACGAATTCAAAACAGTTGGCTTGCAGTGAATATTTAAGCAACTAACTCCTTTTGCATGGCCCAAATGAGACTCGGATGTACCAACGGTCGAGTCGACAGTAGTGTCCAAAATAATAGTGTGACTCGGTATGTGGCTGTCATGATCAAGTCCACTGGTCGATGAACTAACGTAGCTCTGTATTGGAGTGGCTTCACTGATATGTGAAACCTGCAAGTGCAACATTAACAATAAATGATGTCATAGTGTATTTGTTAGAAGTACGGAAAAAAGGAAGGAACATACCTGTACTAAAGAGTCTGCAGATGACAGTTCTCGCTCACGTATGACTGCTGTGGTAGTTATGATGTTTGGGAGACAATTCAGTGAGTTCATGATGCCAGAGGTCACCTCACAAACTGAATGTGAAGCGTGAGAGGAAGACGGCATGTGGTGTCCAACTATACTGCGGCCAACCAAGATATTTCCACCTACAAGCTCCAAGGGGACGTTACCGGGAGAAATAGTGAGCAAACCATGAGGTAACGAATCTGTAAGAACGGTTGTCACTCTGCTTCCACTTGGTAAAGATGCTAATGCCCGCTCGTCGAGGATCGTGCTGGTGTGGCCAGATGAATCTACGTGTAAAGTTCCGGTCATTCTAACGATGGGGAAACTTTGATCCACCGTTAAAACTTCGCTTGCCAAAGAAGACGCCACAATTTCCTTAACTTCGTCGGGATCATCGACTAATCGTGCTGAAACGACTTCTTCCAGGACTCCGTCACCCTGCAATTCTTGGTACAAACGACCAGACTGGGGGTTGATCATGCCCCTCACGACACTGTCAACGCTGTACAGTTCCTTGGGCGATGATACCGATGCCATTCCGGCCGCCATAAGGGTTGGAAAGCGTTGATTCACCAGCCGTACTAAATTTGGATCGAACGAGTCGGTGTTGTAATAGCGGATTGTGGGATCCGTAGAATCAAGAGATGATCCTTCTTGATGCATACTCAGGTGGTCTTGCTGGCTCATTTGATGGGATTCCATGTGATTTGGCGAGACATTCTGATGAGATTCATTTACATCACTGATAGACCCTACTTCATCTAGAGACGAAGGAAATTGCTGGTTTTCAGGTGCGATGTGAACTATATGTTTATTAGGTGATGAAGATTCATCAAGCATTTCTGAAGAAGACATGATGTCAGAAGAGCTCACTGAGACCGGTATGGAAACCTAAGCAAACACCGCATCAGATTATTACAACAAAAGCATGTAAAGAGATGTTAGAAACAATGGTGTCATCCTAAAAATAAAGCAGTGTTGTACCTCATTCGGAGATGATCTTGCACCGACTTCTAAATTTCCATCTTCTTGGTCATCTATCCTGTAATGCATTCGATCGCTCATTTCAGGGGCTGGGGAATTATGGTACGAATCCAATGGAGATACCCCATCATAGTTGTCCATTCCAACCTATTTACAAACAAGCAGTGCCATGTTAATTTACCTATCTGATTAACCGAGGTATTACATTTATTATTTATTGAAAATAATCATCCGTTAGTAAGGTTTATCAATTTTTTAAACAAACTGGGAAATAAATATATAATGTAACAACGTTCAGGACTACCTGATAGTCGTTGGTGGATGAAGTAGGCGGCTGCTGTGGTGAAAATGGTTCAATGTGTTGATGGCGACCATAGGGGTCAGAAGACTTCAGCATTTCCGAGGAGGAAGTCGAAGGTTGCTGATGATCCTCATAATGCTTCACGTCATGTTCTTCCAATTTATCTTGGGAGTGATCGGTTGTTGTTGACGGAATTTCGGTATCGTCGTCGCCTTCGCGTTCGTACATCTCCAGTCTTTCATCGTACTGAACTGCATGCGACTGGTTGATGGATGTGGGAACCATGTCAGAAGGCACAGGCGATAACTTGTCATCAGATGCATGGTAAGCAATTGAACTGGTGGGCTGAGGTAGGTGGCTCTGAGAGTAATCTACGACTTTGCAGTCGTCTTGTGGTTCCACTTTGAAATGATGTGGATGTTGAGAGTATGCACCCTCATTTCCATCGTCAATCTCTGAACACTGAAGAGACATTTGTGAGACACTTATTCCAGAAAAATGTGTGCATACAATTTTTTAATGTTGTGCAAACAGGCTGCCTAAATACCACCAAAAAGATTTTCAGAATTGATTTTCATAAAATTTTCCAAAACGATGAAAACTGTGAAAGTATAGAACTTATTATAAAGTGTTTTCACTTAGGATAAATCCTATTTTGCACAAATAACAGTGCTGCATGCACACAATCTTTAAAATGATCTGAATCAAAATGGATCATTTGGAAAATGCAAATTCTTTGATGTTTATTTACTTGAGGAGATTGCATTCGATCTTCCGAGAAATCATGATGATGCTCATCGGGGTGGTTACAGTTTGGCCAAGATTCAGGGACGGTTGATGGTTCAGGAGATGCTGGGGAAGAATCGCTGCTGTTGTTATCCATGAGTCCACTTTTATAACTCCCCAGGCATTAATACAAGGGGAAACTAGCATCCGTTATCTACATCCACGTTTGATCAGGAGTACCTAAACTTTGAAAAAGTATTTGATCTTCAGTATATAGTTTATGGATATCTTTAGAAATTTACATGGATGGTAAAGTTTCAACAAGAACTTTTCTATTTCTAATACAAGTCCACAATGTACTATGATCAGGAAAGCATTTTGGATTTGACTCATGACGTTCGGGTTCGGCTCTCGGACTATCTGACTGTTCCATATCACGAATTTTCAATGTATTTCCTGACTAAAAGTTGCCAACAAGCTCTCAGTCTTGATTTTAATTTTCTTCTACTCTGTACTGTAAACCAGGCATTCGTTTAGTCATGTTTGCGAAGACTTGATCATTTTTAGTGCATCCCATGCAGGTATAAATACGAACAATTCATACTGCCACTGTATGGCGGTAACAGGATGGTCCAACAATGATTTTTGGTGGCACTTGGTACCATTCAAGAAAGCATCGAAACCAACTTGTATTTTTAATGCATGTTGGATTATTGTTAACATAATATATTTAATCATTTACATAACATTGTATTAAGTAATATAAGTGCTGTAATTAAATTATAAGACTTTACAGTTAGCTGCTAAATTCTGTGCCGAAGTACTTCTTGTGACCCTTTTTGGTGAGAATGTCATCCTAGTCATAAATGACTTAATTTTCTAGAGTAGTTGCTTGCTTTATTTTGCAAAACATCGGCAATAAAAGACCATTTTTTTTGCAAAAGTATATGCTTGGAAATAAAATTGACATTCAAATAATTCTCCATCATTTTCTATTGAAATGTAAGGCCAAGCTGGTCAAGTGACATCAAAAGGACATGTGGTCATGTTTTTGGTACTTTTTACTAAACAGCTTACATAACATGTTGAATACAAATCGTGTTTAAGCTGTTGTAGCACAAAAAGTATAAACTTGTAGCATGGTGTTTTGAGGCTGACACTTTTTACTCATCATATGAGCCATGTAACCACGTTATTAGGGCGACATATACTACATGTTTTAATTGTTCATAACGTGTACATGTGATAAACATCTCGGAATTCTGAAAGTGTCAAACGGACGGACTATTGATGAGGGTTCCAAATATGAGAACATGCGCATTTCAGTCTGGACGTGACGTCATTTACTCAAAAATCAATAACGCAGCTGTACCAGATTTTATTAAACCAGGTCTATGGCAAGTTTACATAACCAAGTGCGAAGGGGAAAATAATAACGTAATTATAATTAGGATCAATCAGTTATGGACATCTTGGAGCAGTAAACTTGCACTACTAAGGGCTCGTGGAACGTACAACAAGAAAATATGTTGCCCGTGTCACCATCCAGCGAGCAAAACATACACGCATAATCCACTCATTAAAACGATGGCAACTGGGTGAAGAAAAACAGCAACATTTTCAGGCAGCCATATTTCCCACCCAAAACAAAATTTGGTAATGGCTTTGGGGAAGGAGCCATGTCCGACCCTACGCCTGAACTTCCATTTCTCCACTGACCCACTTGCGTTTTCCGAAAGGTAGCAGGAAATATTTAAAAGGGGGGATGCAGGCAGGACAGGGCAGATCCATTTTCTCGGACCGAACCACAAACCCCAAACATGGAGGCTGGGTAGGCATCCCAGACTGTGTTTTACAAACGCTTTTAAAGCAACATCGAGTATTGAAGCCATGTTCGCTATGCCATCTTAATCCAGGCCTCGATTCCTAAATGTACGGTGACCGAGAACGTTTTAATTAACGGCAAAAGGTGAACTGGGTACCGCTTAGTCCTCCTGCCCCCCTCCTAGGAGTGGGCTCTCGGGGTGAACAGGATGGGAAAAAACGTAAGGACCATACCACCCGAACAAAGGCTATGCGGGTAGGGGGACGCTAAGGAGGACGACATTTTTAAAGGTCTCTTACCTGTGAAATGGAGTCTTCTCAACGCAAAAAACCCTCGAACTGGGATTTGGAGATACCAAGCATGTCGTGCTGGACCGTTTTCTACAATTTTATCGCAAAGTTTCAACGAATTTTATTCTGACGTTGAAGATATTTACCCTTACTCGGGTTCTGTCCAAATCGCGCGTATTCTCGCCAATTGCGCGGCGCCGCGAGACTTGCTTTGAAAAATGTGATATGCGCGGCAAACTGTTTCGAATTTGAATTTTGTTGGACAAACATTTACGTTTAATATTAATATAAAACCGTTTTTATGTTTTTACGCGGTGGATACGTGTGATAAAGCTGTGGTAAAGAAGGTATATTATAATGAGGGTTTGTGAAAATTTGTTTAAAATGGCAATATGCAGTGGCGGATTGGCGAGGGTGTCTGCACACGATACTGTGTGCCGTCGGGGGTCCACACAGGTGTGCCGCCGTAGTTTCGGATGATACTTAAAAATTCATAACATCGAGAAAAACATTGCTTCTATTTGAAGTGAATTTAGCTTTATATTTCCTGGGATTTCTTCCAAAATTTCAACATTAATGACGCTAACATATGAGTTTTGGTTATGATATCAGTTTGGTCCTTTTTACTGCCGTGTATCCACGGTGGCAATGACATTTTTTTTACAGGGCAGGAATTTTTCAGCATTTTCTGATATACAACTCGAGATTGTATAAATCATCGAAATTTACCATTTATGTCGTTGGGATTGGATTTGATCACGTATATTCACAGTGACAATAATATATTTTTTTACAGTAATTTGATTTTATATTTCATAAAGTTTCTCCGAAAACTTAATGAATTTCTGGGTTTTGGTTGTGCTATCAGTTTGGCACTTTTTGTGCCACGACAATTTTAATGTTCTTTAGTGTGCAGTACAATTACGTATTGTAAATCAAGTCTAGTTAAACTAAGGAACGTATAATTGAAAGTTACATGTTATTATAGAAAACCTTTCACTTCATACATAAAAAGGTGTAGACTAAAACTAATAGGTACATTAGAACAAATATATTCCATTTTGAAACATGCAACAACTTGTGTAAAATAAAATATGTATTTTAATTTACAAATATACTAACAATATTAACAAGTAAACATGTATATAATTAATACAGTTATATGTTTGGTCTTTGACAGCTAGACATCTCTATACTTAGGACTTGTTTTCAATACTATTTCAGATCACTTATCATTTTTTACTATTTAATATATCCAATTTATCCTGTATTATGTAAATACTTTTTAAAGTGGTTCTAAGTCAATATCAGCAATGCAAATATTCACCAATGTAGTTTTATAAGCGATTTTAATGGTTAAATTTGTTTTCAAATAAATCATACAAGAGGGTAGTGGAGTTTTCTGTTTATTTTTTAATAAGCAAATAAAGTTTTCGTGGAAAAAAAAAACTGAACTCAAACAAGCTACGTTCGATTTTATCGTAATCGACTTAAGATTTTAGTCAAATATCTTAGTCAAATAGCTTTTGAAGATAAATGGGAGAATTGTAAACATAAAATCGCTGTTGCCGGCGGATGATTCATATCATGTTTGCGATAATATAAGTTTTTCAGATTATTTTAGAAACGAAAATACATTCAAACATCATTTGTTGCGATAAGTTTTGTTTTTTTATTTTGAAAAGTTAAGAAATATGGCCACAAGATGGCGATTATAAATAAACAATTCACACATGGCCAACGTCCGCCAAATTTGAATTTCCAAAATTGTAACCTAGATGGCGGTAGTGAGCTGAGTTATTGACAATGAGCGTAGAAACACTCGAGCATCTACATCAGTCCGTTGCTAGGAGAAAGCTGGTAAAGAAGCTTATTTTCGGATCGCATTTTGATGCGAATTTCTTCTATTTTATTATCTCGTGCTGATGAATACAGAGCAGCGTTTGCCGTAACGAAGGCTCGGATTTAACATTGCTGATTATGTGAATTTACCGTATCGTAAAAATGGGAAATTAAGCCAACATTTTCGCGTCAAAAACAACCCACTTTGCTATTTGTCAGCAGCTGCACTTATTTTTACGTTCACTCGGAAGCATAGAGGATCTCCACCTTTTTAAACAAATTTCGCCTTGTTTTTAATTGCTACTAATTGAAAAAATGAGGAACAGTATAGTAACGGCGATCATCGTCCTGACGACGTTGTGCATTTCAGGTAAGATTTCATCTATTGTAACATTTGAAAACGTTTCGTAGATGAGCTTATACCAAGTGGGTCCAATGGCGATTTCCTTGATGGGTACTACTTTTCTGCGAAATTCTTCCTAATTATAGCTTTATATCACTTTTACCAAACTCGGATTTGGTACTCCGAAACCAAGATAGCATAACGGAGCTGGAAGTGTCAAGAAATGTTCATATGACTTTGGAATATGCGTACCAAGAGTTCAAACATGAGCAAACTTCTGCCCCCTTTTCAGCCGTTACAAACCTCTGGCTTTCTACTGCGCACAAATACGAATGAGCTAAACCTTGTTGCGCCTTCAAATAAGCCTAACCACTTTGTTTTCAAAATAGATTTTAAAGGTGCGGGATTTGAATATCAGAAAGTGTTGGGCCATATTTATATTATTCATTGTTTTTGTCGTCTGCGGGAAAATTTGAATGTTTGCTTGTGCTGATTTCTGAGCGGGAAAGGATAAAAATGACTTTAATCAACGTTAAAATAAATCATGAAATTAAAAAAAAAAAAAAAAAAAAAAAAAAATGGGGAACACGTGTGGTTACCTGGCTAAAATTCTCGTCAAATTTCCTAAAAAAAAAAATATTTTGTAAAACATGTTTAGCAAAAAAGTCATCGAATGCAAAGACAGTAATTCTCGTCAAATTTACTAACAAATATTTTTTGAAAGCATGTTGAACAATCCAGGTGAATTTTATTTAAATAACTTCTAATTATTAGGAAAAGGTGATCCGGAATAGATGAATTACCTGGTAATTACCCGTAAACGGGATACAAGCAGGAAATATCCCAAATATGAAGTCAGCTTTCAAGATTTGTTAAAGTTGAACGTTTCCTGCATTACTAATGTGCGGAATCTGACATCACTAGCGTTTAATTCACCTTTGAAGGCGGTTATGACTAAGCCCTATTAATTTGGATTTCAAGGAATACCAATCCCAAATAACTTACAGGTAAAAACCGTTGGGCAATGCCGATGCATATTGACTAAACCAACAACCAGCAATAAATGTATTAATTTTGAATGTTTTACCTTCATTTCAATAATAGAGGTGACTGGGGAACATTGAGACGCGTTTTACTAAAACATTTTTTGCGCGTTCACTAATCGTCCTTTTGATCTAAAATTGTAAGAATATGTGGTTTAACTAAGTGGCTGTGTCTGAAGATTTTATGAAGCAAATTCTGTCAAATCTACTGTACGATTTTAGCGTTTGAAATTTTTGTTTGGAATGTCTCATTTTACCCCACTCCTGGGGTAAAGTATTGTGTAGTAATATGTAAACTTATTTTAAATTAAACGTCGCAAACCAATATCCATAATTGAACTATCTATTAATGTCATTGTCTCTCCTGTCTCCCCTACGCTGTGATTTTTTATTTTATTGTATATTATGGAGATTAGAAATGTAATTTTTAGTATTTCAAAGGGTTATTTTACGTTTGCAACTAGTTGCTGTCAACTTTAACCCAATGTTGTGTTATGAAGAATCAGTTTCAGACAAGCTGAACAAAACTTAAGTTTTCCCAATAATTTCACATCGATTAGTAAATCGTTGCCATGGCAAGTTGTTTTCAACTTCATTATAAATTTAAAATAAAAATCATGGTCTTATGACCGGATAACAAGATATCCGGATTAATCTATACGTATCGATGCTGTGAACTATTTTGAGTTTGCTTTCACGCGCTAAAATTGTGACTCCACAACAACGTATGAACAAAAAGTAGACGTTCAGTTTTTTAAACAAAGAAAAGTGCGGGTAATAACAGGTGTTTTGTGCCGTTTTTTTTTTTTTTTTTTTTTTGTTCCTCTTGTTTTGGCTTGGGCATTTTCGTCCCCTGTTCAGCTTCCTCCTTGGCTTTCTGTCCGCAGAACTCATTGAATTCACACCATATTAAACTAGGTCATTCCAACGCGATTTTGCCTTGAGACTTGCACATTAGGGTATGTTTCATGTTTGACTAAAGGAGGGAAAGCCTTTCGTTTCGCCCGAATCCTTTTAAAAAAACAGGTTGCCCCTCTCATACTTTAATGGAGCTGACGAAAAATCTCTTTTTTTATGTCGCCTGAAATTGTATCTGCAATATTAAATCAAGCTGAGAAGATGACATCTCTCCAGAAGACAACATCACAGTCTTAGGCCTAAGTGAAAAATTTCCACGAATACCCTGGTCGGTAATTCCCAACTAAAATACCTGCCAAAATGCGTCATTGTGATCGACTAGGCTTATTATTGTCCAGTGTTTTGTTAGACAATTGGGGTGTCAAAGCGTGGCTTGTTAGCTTGACTTTATGCCTGCGAAAACTGGAATTGTCAGGGAATTTTTGAAATGCGGGGTACTTGGAAAACACCTTGAAATTGTTAATATTTGTCATTGAACTTTTGAACATATATACGTACCTGGACTAGTAAGAGAAAAATGATTTGTTTTGAAATTGTCTGGAATTTCCCTGACACATATGTAACTAAGTTACTAGTTAACACGTACTCGTATGTCAAGAGATGAATTTTTATTTTGACTTATTAAGTTATTTTCTTTTTTGTCATTATTGAATTTTTGGACACAAAGTTAAACAGAATTATATAAGTTGTTTTTTTTAAATATAAATTTTAAAAACTAATCAATGTTTGTTGTTTCTTTATGAAACTTTTGTACTAGCTCATGTATATAATCAGTAATAAGCAATGAATACAACATTGGCATATTTCATATGTTGCCTTTTCAGCTTTCAGGATAAATTATTATAAAAACTGGGAAAATTTCATTTGTGGGGGAATCTTGATTTTCAAGTTGACAGCATGTGCCATGTGCACTACCGGTTTTGTATACAAGGAAAATAACAGATGGCAGAAGTCTGCCACCACTGCCAACAGAACAAATTTCCCATATTGAGAATGCGGCTTTTTAGAGGAACAGCTGCACGATTTATGCAGAAAGTGCAAGTGACATGAATTGACCGGAGTACGCAATATCCGGAATAGCGACATTTTAAAAGTGACAACATATTTTCACTTTCGGTTATAGCTTACCCTTATCGTTTCCGTACACTTTAACAATTCTGCGAATAAATTATGCTTGCAAATAAAAATTGACTAAACAGTACATGAGTCATCATAATATTAATCAAAGGCTTTTCACTCTCCCCAACATCTAAAACTAGGATCGTGCAGGCGTTTGCCAACCATTAAACGCACAGTTAAACACGTCAATATGAAATGCACCGTTTTATTCTGTGCTAACAATGGACATAGATGAGTAATACTCATTTTAATCAGCAGTTAAATTTACAAGAGATTTGGTGCAGTATTTCAACAATAGGGACGAGGACACTTATGTTTTTCAATTCTGCACACTGCATAACCCCTTCTCTGGATGATTACAACCGATCGAAATCTGAAATTGGATTCCATGTTTTAATTGAAATTATATCTTGTTAAATATTAGACGTACAAAGTTTGCGTCATGGAGGATAATGACTGAATAACATCGTAGCTAGGCTACATGGAGGATTAACGAGTCACGTTCAGGCAGTAATGGAAATCTTGGTGTACTTTATTGTTAACGAGCTTTGGGGTATCAGGTTGAAGTTGGAAAAAATTATGCAGGATGACTAAGTCCAGTATCAGATTAATGATCCATTAAACCCAAAACTAAAGGGCTTATCTGGCTTTCAAATTCGTAATGCATATGGAAGGACAAATAAGCATACTGTTTGAACTGTTTTTCACTGTCTCCAAATTGAAGTTTTAATGTAATGTCAACAAGGAAATGTCAGGGTTTAAGTTCGTGTCAATCTTTAGTTGCATGTGTGTTGTTTAATTTAAAATCTCAATGCTATCGTGGTAACAAAATTTAGTCACTCCTGTAACATTCTTTAAAATGTACTCATCAATAATAACTACCTTGGTCATTCGGGTAAGTACCAGTATAATGCAGTATTACAAAACCACATCCGTGACTTTGTTTATGTTCTAAGAATATACTACGTTTAACTTATGACGCATTTGCTTAAGTTAGAATTCTTGGATACGAGAGATGAGTATGGGCCGAGTACGCATACAGAATACTATTTAAATCATGTCATTAAAATGCAAGTGTTACCTGGTGGACTTCGTGCATATGGAATACAAATGTTAAAGGTTAGTCAGGGCGAGGTTGATGCTTTTATGAATGTTGCTCATCTTCAAATGAGTTCAAATTATTTTATAATATATTAACCGAGTTGAAACAAGTAACGCCTTTATGATAGTAAGATATTATCAAGGCGTGTGCTTTCTGAAAGTATAATTCATCTCACATGACCTGAAACTTTTAGATAATAGCGTTTACTTCAGCATCATAATAGTGAATTTTTTCTTTTACATACATACTTTATGCTTAGTACACACTGCATGTTTCATGAAACTGAAACAGGGTTTCACAAATATGTTTGTGATATGTAGATGCCCACCAAATTTCTGCACCCAAGTTTCATGAAACTTTTGGCCAAAAAAACGTGTTTCATTGAAACATTTTGGTGATCGCTCAAGAGGCGGTGAAGATAAAAGGAAATCAAAGAAACATTGTTTAATGGTTAAGGCGCTCCTATACCAAGACCTTTATACTACACGTGCTACGAGGTGTGGAGCAAAGCTTGACCAGCAAACAGTTCCTGTGTGGACAACTACATTTGGACAATTAAACATCAATGCAAATGAAACAACGTTTCAACAGTTTATTTTGATGAAACTTAATTTCAGTTTCACGAAACATGCAGGGTGTACTGGGCATTAAACTGTGATTATGACGAATATATGTATGTCAGTTATACTGTGAACTGCCCTTTTGACTGTCGTACTACTTATTGTGCGGTGTGTCCTGTTACATATCAAATAAACACGCCTATGTAGTGTCTCTTTGATTGTTGTACTCCATGTTTTATCTTATTTATTTGATGCAATTTGGTTTTAGGATGTTTTTTGTTGGTAGCATTAACAACAGCCGATTAATGCAGTCCGAACAAAAAAGGCAGTCGTTTTATTTTTTGTTTATTTTAATGCAACGTCACAGACTCAATGGGGTTCAATGACATTTTTGTATTCTTTTTTGTATGCGTTACCCGAATGTCTCACTTTTATACTCCCCATGAACAAAGCGTGAAATCGATTTGATTAAGCCAAAAACGCTTGCATGATTAGTTCAACGACTTTTTGATAGATTGGCCACCGTCGGTCTTACACACTCCATTAATGTTTCATGCGTTTGTCAGACTGTTATTGTCCCCTGCCAGCAACAGCTATACATATGCGGTATGGATTTTTTGAAATAACCATTTGTATCGATCAGGCCAGGTCGAATTTAGATGATTTGGCCTGCTCTTGTAACGCCCCGGCCCTTTACCACAAGTGCAACAGCCTGTCAGTAACGAGATTTTACACATGATAAACAGTTGAAAATTCCGGGAAATATGTCAAGGTTCCTCTCTATATACTTACCACATACAGTATGTATCGTAGTTTAACAAGACGTGGTACTAATTACAATTGAGTAGTTTATATTTTTATTGACATGAGTAAGTCTTTTTTAAGGTTTGGCGATTTATCCCACATTGAACAGAAATGTATTTACAATGATTTGCAATGCATTCAAAATACATAGTATAGATTGAGACACCGAAAATGCATTTCTAAAAATGTATTTCAAAATGCGTTTGGAAATACATTTTAAAATGCATGAAATGTGTCTCAATCTATATGCATTTTTGAAATGCATTTCAGTGTCTCAATCTATATGCATTTTTGAAATGCATTTCAGTGTCTCAATCTATATGCATTTTTGAAATGAATTTCAGTGTCTCAATCTATATGCATTTCTGAAATGCATTTGTTTTCCATGTGGGATAAATGGTTGCTGGGACCAATTCAGAAATTTCAAAATGTTTTGCAGTATAGCCAGTTCAGCCTACATGTACGCTTTGAGTTTTTGTTTTGATCGCATGTCTACAGCAAGTGAATATTTTATGCATTTCGAATAATTAGCATACGAACATCTACTGGAAATATTCAGCAAAATATATGCGTCACCTGTGGACCATTACCGAACACGTTGCCTCAGCAAGGGAAATTTGATTAGGGTAACGAGGCCATAATTCCTGCAGTATTGATTTTGAACCTGCGAAATGTTAGACCGTTACTACTTTCGCATGCACATTTTCCCATTAAATGGCACCAGGTGTCTCTGCACGCAACTGTGGCGGTTTGTATATCATGATTATCATCCACTCTCGTCTTCCATTTCTTAAATTCCTAGAGTGAAAATTTGCATTATTATCACATGCCGTATAATTGCAAGTCTTAAGAAACTACAATTGCAGTAATAATTAAAGCTGTAATTGGTCTTATTCCGGCTTAGCAACCCTAATGGCGGCCGGGGCGTTTCCAACATGGCCGCCCCCTGTTCAGCCATAAGGGGGCCATATTGGAGTACCATACGAACCTTTAAGTAGGGAGAAACGGGCAATTTTTCGCTACAATGGTTACACCAGACTACACTTAAGGATTTTTTAAAAAACTATAGTAAATATATACCTGTGTATTTTGGTTTTTTAGATGGGTATTAAGGTACTCTACCCAAATAACTAACTAAAATTACATTTACCCGGATAGTTTACAAAAAAAAAACACAATTTAAGGAAAAAGTTAAGGGAAAAACGGACATTTTTCTACTACAATGGTTACACCAGACTACACTTACGGATTTTTTAAAAACTATAGTAAATACACCCGTGTATAAATGGGTATTAAGGCACTCTACCCAAATAACTAACTAAAATTACATTTACCCGGATAGTTTACAAAAAAACCACAAGTTAAGGAAAAAGTTAAGGGAAAACCGGTCATTTTTCTACTACAATAGTTACACCACACTATTTACACTTCAGTATTTTTTTTAAAAACAATAGTAAATATACCCGTGTATTTTGGTTTTTAAATGGGTATTAAGGTACTCTACCCAAATAACTAACTAAAATTACATTTACCCGGATGGTTTACAAAAAAAAACCCAAGTTAAAGGGTTGTAGTAAAATACCACTATAGGGTATGTAATGCTGATTGGACTAAGTTCATATGTATCTAATAAATCATGCACGTATAGATCAGAACTTTTTATGGCCTATGGACTTAAAACCGACCTCATGATTAAGTTCGATTTTAATAAGAAACTTCTATACTTTCGATTTCCTCGAATTAGAAGTTAGGCTCGTAATTAATTCATTTGGGTTTTAATAGCAAACACCTCGGGTTATAGGTTCATGGCTAGGTACCTGATGAAATTTTGAGGAAATATTTGCTTTAGCTGACTACGTGCTACGTTACAGCGCCCCTAGGGCCCCGGACCGTAATGAAATCCAAGTCGAATTGCGTTTGGTAGTGTTAACACGACACGTTTTGAAGCTCTTTATTGGATCGATCGACGAGGTCAGCAGGGGATGTTTTTGACTGGATTTCGGTACATGCTATAGATAGTCAACACATTTCGCATTATATGCGCAATTGGGTTGGCTTTTTACTATATTCAAATCCCTCGCCATTCTCTCCCCATATCGAGAGCGAGAGAGAGAGGGGGCTTTTGCTAATGGTCCAGACGAGGCCTAATGCCAGCCCCTTGCATCCCCCGTCATTATTACACTTCCCTTCTTTTATGCCGTTCTGCTCTGCAAATGCAAGAGCGCGCATTGAAAACTAAACTCGTACATTACGTTTATGCCCCTTTCCCAGTGGTTGCGTGCTTGGGGGGAGAAAATGCGGTTCGGAATCAGCGCCCCCTCCTGGCGAAGCGTGTCTCCCAAATGTAGTACCCGGTTGTCCGGGGCCTAACTACCCTGGGCCGTTGGAGCGTGGCTATATTAGCCGTTTGTTGTTGGTCCCCTGGAACCATAATGGCGGCCATCAATAGCGTGTAGCCATTCCTCATTGCGAAGATTTTGTAGAACGTTCCCAAATGCTACAACTGCTTTTTTCCCTTTTAGATGTAGTACGATTGCTACACTCCTGTAACGCAATATAATATGCGGAAGACGTCGTAAAAAAATGAACCAGTATTGTGAAAAATAGGCTTGGGGCTGAAAACTCAAATCCGGCGCTTCAGTCCCATAAATATTACGCTCAAGTAATAACAGCAAACCCAGTAAAAATGATTGTGCGACTTTAGTACTGACTTCAGGGTGTTCAGAAGCCTTGAAAATCTGGAATTATGCTGGAAATTCTTATAAAAATGAAAATTGTTGTCTTTATGGAAAAATATTGCGACAATTGGACATGGAAAGTGTCCTTAAAAATTTAAGGTATATGATCCTTGGAAATTCTGAATTATGCTTGCATTTTTTGCTAGCAAATTTACTGGACACCCTGACAGGTGCTATTTCTAAACATGTCTTCTAAACGGCCTTGAAAATCTGGAATTATGCTTGAAATTCTTGTAAAAAGGAAAATTGTTGTCTTTATGGAAAAATATTGCGACAATTGGACATGGAAAGTGTCCATACAAATTTAGGGTATGATCCTTGGAAATTCTGAAATATGCTTGTATTTTTTGCTAGCAAATTTACTGGACACCCTGATATTTCTAGTTATAAGCATGGTTAAAGAATTAATGTAGCAGTTATGAAAAAGAGGGTGATATGTGGTTCGTCCTGTGTCATAACATAGGGCGAAATGTGCCCGAAATATTGCCCTCCCGTTATCACGTGTCTTCCGGTTTCTTTCAAAACGTTTAGTTACATTATAGCTTTGACGTCATTGTTTTCGGTACTTGCATTAGGGTTCAAGTTCAGCAGCGGTTGTGTAACGGCTAACGGCTGTGAATCTGCTTACGCGCTGGGGTAACGGCTTACATTTGGTTTTTTTCAAAAAAATTGAAGAAGACTTACGTTAGCAACATTTGTGGCACAACAGTCTGTTATTTTTCCAATAATTGCTTTCTCTAGCTTGCACTTTTAAGCCTTTCACACTTATATTTTTACTGTTGTAATAAAATTTATTAGCAGAAAAAGTCAACAAATTCATCAGAAGTAATGAAACGGTGAAGATGGATGGAGAAATTTTTTTGCATTTTTAGTAACTTTTCATGTTTTTATCAGTTGCTAATAATGAACAAATTTGAGCAACGAAACCGTATTTTAGGAAACTTTTCTATATTTGAGTTGAGGCTGATTTTGCTAAAAAAAAAAGTAGGTACTGGTTTCGTACCACATCTGCTCGCTTCGAAATTCAACCCTTCAATGATGTCCAATGGATTCTACACAATATCCCTCCTAACTGCGTTAACATTCGCTATATTCACTCGGTTGCATTCTCGGTTTTTAATGAATAGTCCATGTACAAATAGGCTTGCATAAATAACGATAAAAGTTGCAAAACATGACAATAATTTTCGTTTGACAAAGCAACTACTGCTCTGGAAGTAAAAAATAAAAATGTCTAACATCTAAGCTATCTTCGTTACTTATGCCACATTGAGTTTGATGTAGAATTTCGTTCTTTTGTGTAAAATGAATCGTTGAACTGAAACACAGAATGGATAGCAATTACCGTGCCTTAATGGATGAAAAAACGTGCTCATCTCTTTTGTCTTTGATATTTAAGCTGCGTTTAATGCACGTTTTGTCATGGTTACGCTAATATTTAATCGTTTTCAAAAGAAGCTTAAGGGCGTTTTTTTTGTGTAGCTTTGGCACTGAATTAACCAGTTGCTAGCTTGAACCTGCGTATTTATAACTGCTAAGATACTTTATTTTACTACATTGAACATTAATGAGCGTTTTACTTGACTGCATGAATTGCTTCCTATAGTTAAAACAAACGATGCTCATGATCGCAGTACTTCGCAGTCACACAGTTCAGTGAAAAAATTCATTATGGGAATTCTAAATTTAAGCTTGTTTATTTTTTTTGCCTTCAGGTTGGCCACTATTTGCGTAACTATTTTGTTTTATAATCAAAGTAAAACCAATTTTGCACACTAATAGGCAACGAACGTTCGAACAAAGTGCCCTCCATTGCAGTATGAAAACATTTGAATTAACAGGTGGTTTAAGCATTTTTACAAATAAAAAATTCATGAAAACCGGTTTTAATAGAATTTATGCAAATGTGTACATAGGTGCTCTTAATTACGTCACAAGCAGCTTATGTTCATGGCCTCGCTGATTCGGTTTTCAGCTAGGTTGAAATCAATTTTGTTACCACATCTAAAGGTGCGTCTTCACCGCACCAAAAACAAAAGCGGAGTTTTCGAAAACATGTTGAAAAAGCATGTTTTTCAAAACTTGCTTTTAGCTTTTATGTTTTCTGCTTTTAAAAATATGGCGTCCTAACTGGAAAAGCAAAATAATGTTGTAGATTTTAGGTTGCTATGCACAGAATGGCACTCGGTGCTCATTGGTCTACTATATAGCCCTCCGTTTGA
>JAQGBW010001298.1:0-27458 GCA_034698625.1 Julus scanicus
CCACATGACTTCCGCCGCCGAGTTTTTGACGCTCAAGTTGAAGCCTTGTCAACTTTCTCGGCGTCGGTTTTTTTTCCCGAATCGTCATAAACGCGTCACATAGTCACGTGCCGCGCATGCGCAGTTCGAGTGACGCTCAACTTTTGACGCCGGTCGCTCCATTGTGAACTAGGCATTAGTATGCCAGCAACTTATGGAGGAAGAACCCCAAAAGCACAATTAAAACAGTCAACCATATCACAAACTGGTCTTAAGACAACACCATATCCCCAAATTTCAGAGAAAGAATCACAATTATTAGTAGTATCATAATTACTAGGCTACATAATTTAAACCGCTGCAGTTCCGTAGGATATTATTACCTGCACACCCAATCCAAGTGAAACACTCCACCAAGGGCACGGGCGCTCAGTCCAGGCGGTAAAACCCACTGTATGGGTTGAACGTCGCGGCGAGATTCACCACTCAATCTTGCAAAACCTATCAAACAAGTCAGAAGAATCGATTTTTGAGACGATTCAAGGTTGAAAAAACATTGCATTCAGATCAGATAAAAACAAGACAAAACTATACCCTGAAACTTTCCACTTTCTTTGACTGAAAAAATCAACATCACATTTCTTGATTCCTGATAAAAAAAAAATAAAATAAGAGAAAAAGGTTATTCGGCAAGTTAATCTGTTATAGGACAGACAATACCATTTGTAACATGACTTAGTCGGACTAAGGCCATTTTAAAAATGTATCAAACCCGGGCTTACTCTATATGCTTGATTGAGCTTGGCTTCATTTTGTGGCGGTGTGGACCAGACGCCTTTGGCCTTTGACAGCACAACATTTTCGTGGTTATTACTCTTGATCAGGTAGAATCGTGCATCTCGAAATAAGTACTTTAGCTTTGTTGAAAAATCTTTACGATTGATTGAAGAAGAAACTTTGGTTCGCTTCGGACTTCCTGAAATGTTAAATAAAAACTTGAAGACATGTACTTGTACATTCGGCCATACTCGGATGATGATCAATGTATTTTAATTGCTAAAAATTGGTTTTAAATAAAAATGAAATTACTTTCATGTAAATGTGATTAATAGTAACTGTAAGTACACCATAAGTCACAACAAACTTTCATAATAAGTCTGGTTTTTTTTTCCAATTCCAATTGCAAAAATGTCTTAATATTTTTTGAAATTATAAAATTTTCAATGCACACATCGATTTAAAAGAAGACAAACCAAGTTAATAAAAAATGCTGTAAAATTTGCATTAATTGCAGAAAATTTAGGAATCATACTTTCTCCACTACGGCTTCGGCTATGGCTTCTACGGTCATAAACTATAGGCGAAATTTCATGATGACGTTTTCGTCTATGATGCCTACCTCGCCTGCGTTCTCTGTTATCGGCATCTACATAATAAAACATTGAAGAAAATGTAATTTAATTACTTCGTTTATATACAACACTAACGAAGACAGATTGCAGTTAACTAACCAGAACCAGAGGAAGATGTAACTGATGACGAAGAAGAAATTGGAGAACTGATGTCCGAGGAACTGCCTGACAAATCACTGGAAGAGCTGGCTTCACTGCGAGTGTCGTATTCAGCATTATCTTCTAGGTTCTCCATAGGTTCATCTAAGGCAGCGTTGACTTTTAAGCGATCAGAATCCAATTCATCTTTATGTTTAGAAACTGCCTTTCCTTGCACGTTACTCTCTGCCAAATTAAAGACATATGTAATTAGACAATTACATCACTAAAAAGAAAATATCTTACAGGTAAAATATTTGAATTAAAACAATCCATATATTTAAACCATTTGGCAAACATTTAAATTTACAATAAAGAACCAACATACGTGCTGATTTAGTTTTCAAATCCTTGGCGTCTCGAGCAGACTCCTCATTCTCTTTTTTTAAATCAGCTTTTTGAGCGTTCTTGTTTTCTAGCGGCTTTTTAACTAGCTTAACATCTTTCGGTTCTTGCTTTTCAACTTTCACATTCTTTGATGCCTCTGGTCCTTTCTTTATCACTTTGTTTTCTCCAGCTGAATTTGTCAAACAATAACACAACAAGATTAACACAAGCATAAACTGATATTACTAGGCGTTTCAGTATTGAACATTTTCATAAAAATAATGTAATAATACTACATTTAGCATTATTAGCTACTGCAACACGTTTTTCATCCACTACTTTTCCTCCAGCTGCTTTGGCATTTGCTCCAGCGGGTGGTTTTGAAATTGGTTTCTTGATAACTTTGACTGGCTGTTTTGCCTAGTAAGCCAAACATAGGATCTTTGAGGCTGCATAATTAAAAACTTTTGCAAATCATTATGAAAAGCTTCCAAGTTTACCTGATTGGTTGTAGGTTCTTTAGAAGCAGGTGGTTTCACGGTAGAAGTCACAGCAGTTGTAGGCTTTCCTACCGTTTTTGGGGGAACTTTAGCAGGTGCGCGGGCAACTGGGATTGCTTTCTTGACCGCAGCTACTTTGGTTCCAGGTGCTGGTGAGCTAGGAACACTCGTAGTAGTGACTGCTTTCTTAGTTTGTGCTCGTGTTACTTTTCCCTGAGTACTCGCAACAGGTGCTGGTACGACTTTCTTAACCACCTTCACTGGCTTTGGAGACGGCTTTGCTTTCTTTACCACTTTATTAGTAGCTGGTGGCGGCGGCGCAGCAGCAACCTTTTTCTTACCTATAAAATACGCAAAGCTTAATTCCTCTATATATATATGGGCAAGTAAATTGTATACCGTTTTACGATATTTACATTATCATGATGAATCAAGAATGAACAAAAATTTAGATGCATCTAAAAATTCATTGGTATGATACCAGAGAAGATACCTGGATCACCCTGATCACATAGATCAAAAATAGACAATCGTTGCTTGCACGTTAGACTTATATTGAAGCCAATTTGATAATCAATAATCTAAATGCATTATAATAAATTGGCAATTACCCGCTTTCTTTTCATCGTTTTTTAATTCTGCCGCTAAGTCATCGAAAAGATCTTCCGAATTTTCCAAAATTTCATCCAAAATGTTCACCTCTGAAAAAAAACCACCAAACATGAACATTGAAGTATTGTTCCGCAAGCTATTACATATCACCGCGATTTACTTTTTGGTTAATATATACTAGCTGCTTAGCTTATTTACCTATCATAATTTCAATTGTATGCAGTGTATGTATATAAATTGGAACTGGATTTTAACTCAAACACATAGATTTTCCAACAATGGACAAAAACTGAACAAACAAAAATTAGGCTTAACATGTAAGCCTTCTTACCACGGAGGTTTCCACTTTCTTCAGTCATTTATTCTCTCACAGACTAGAATCAGGATTGTAATAGATAATAATTTAAGTCCCTTAATTAACTACAGTTAAACTTCACCCGTATTCAACGCAACATAATATTTGCTAAAACATTCGGAAGCAAAAAGTGCAACACATTCCACGAATAAAGAAATAAACTCAAAACAGGCGGCGCTCGAGTAGGTACTTTGAAACTTGAATTAAAAGATGGAGCGCCGTTACTAGCCATTACAGGGTGCTTCGCCACTTCCATGCCGGCTGGCATTGGTGTTATATAGAATTTGTTAAAATAAGCTATCCTTTTCTCCAATTACTATTATTATTATTATTATTATTATTATTATTATTATTTAAGTGGGGGAAATTGGGATAACATATATACTGAAAACACGCAATTATGTATGTGAAAACCTAACATCGCCAAACTTTCTGCGAATTGTTTTGAAATACTATACTATATTAGCTTCAAATGCTAGAATTTAGAAATACTATTTGGTCAATAGATGTTCTGTTTGATAACAAAGAAATTTTGTAACAAGAATTATGAATTTATAGCTCAATTTATGATTTTTTTTAGAATTATTAATAATAAATAACAAGTTGTAAAACAGCGTTGTTGAAAGACTAAACTAGTATATTTTTGTTGTTGTATATTTTAATTATTAGATACAAAATATGCTAAATCAAAAAATATTAATTCGTGGATCATTCAAAATGCTTATCAATAATCAACATATATATTGATAAACCTTTGAAATGTTAGATTTTTTTATATATAGTTTGTCTTAGAAAGTTTTCCTTAAAAAGTAAATAAACATTAAAAGTTGCCAACTCCATATAGATCTAACCATAAAGTGCTCAAGCTGATGCATGCCGTCCAAATTGTGAAATTTCACTTTAACATCACCACGTATTGTCCACGTCCTTCCTACATCCAAAACTGTTAGAAGTAAAAAGGAGCTGAAAATGATGATTTACGCATTGAGAATACGTAATGGGAAATTTACAGTTTCGTCAATAAAAGATAAAACCATTAAAAAAAAAGCTAGGATGAACGTTTGATCATTGGTGGCACGAAGTTGTCGTTACCATATGAGGAAAACTTTCAAGCAAATTGCACGCTGAGTCGTAGACGGTGAAAATATGCCGTTTTGAGACGTTTGGATATGGCAAACAGGCCATCGATAAACCCTCAAAGATGTGCTTGCACGTCGCAAATGCGATCGTTTCCCTTAATCCGTTTCGTCCGTTCAAAAGCGCTTTTTTTCCACCATAGATTCACAAGCAAATGTGTGGACGCAAAGGATTTCAACCCCTTTTGACTACTGGCGGAATCAAATGAATTCACATCTCCTTATTTTCCATTCATTTTTGTATCATCAGTTTCCTAAAAACAAATAACCGGCTATCAAAACAGCCATAAAAAGTATCGACACATTCAGTCAAAAGCGATGTTTTCGAAACTACAAATTTACTACACGTTTCTCTTTTCGCCAAACTTAAGCCTAAATTCAAATGCCATCTCAACCAGCTTTCCAGAATTCAGTGGGATTGTGATATAGGTAGTATGTTTGAGAGAAAGAAGAAATCTTTCAAAAAATGCGAAAACACGTTAATTACTCAATTAAAGTTTACATTCACCTTGATGTAAGCATAATCCTTTTTTGCATAACATGTATCTACACGTTCCTTTCAAAGCAACACACTGTTGTGCATTCACCAAGTATGGTGAATTAGTTCCCTGCATGTCGACCTGTGAAAACACGTAAATATAATCAAACCGTTAGCAATTAAGTAATTACATTTCTTCCAAACGACTGACCAAATTTCTGTAAAAAAAAAAATTCAACGCCACACGAATAAAACTGACGAGTACAAGCTTTCAATATCATTAGTAAAGCAAAACCTTTACATACCTGATTACAGATTAAAAGCATCCTTTCAGTATCCGACTTATTCTGTACTATGAGACTTGTTCTTCTTTGAGTTAAAGTCTCTGAAAATGTCCTATGAATTTTTCAGAAACTTTTCATTGTAAGAAAAATGGAATTGAGCAGTACTTAAAACTACTTCTACCCAGGCATAATTGCTTATTTAAAAGCATCGCTTTATGTATAACCTTATCCACCGAATAAGGTAAAAATAAATTCGTATACAAAAATACTAGCAAATTGATACTCGAGGGAATTTTTTTTTTAGAATAAATTCATAAGGTGGATTAACTGTTAAAAAAAGTTGGCGATTATGGTTCGTATTCTGCAAAATCAATGAAAACAAACCTGGGCATCTGAAGCAATAAGCAAAAAAACCGAGTTGAGGCCTAAACACACCGTTATCTTAAATGATGTATGGTGCCCAATTAAATAAACTTCGAGTCAGTTGTAAATGACATTAAGAAAAACATGGCCATGACAACGTCCAATTACGACTTCTTACAAGCGAGACAAACTGCGCTAAAAGTAATCTTTTGAGAAATATGTCAATTATTAGTATTTTTTTCACTGAATAATTTATTAAAAATCATGTTATTTTTAGTGTAACCTCATCATTTTTTTTCCATGGAAATACGAGGGCAACTTGTCCCATTCGTTTAATCGTACCTTAATAACAGCGACAGAAAAAAAATAAGAAAACAGTTTTCATAATTGCGAAATTAAAAACGAAAAATCAATAAGATGCAGGCGGAGACAACGAGAAAACTTGTGCCATTTTTTTCCCAATTTATTTCACAGTATCTTACATTGTGTGTCTAACAGATACAGTTGCATAAGTTGATGACTAATTTGAAAATGCCCTTTTATTTATATATAAAACGAAGCTGAAAAAAAAAACCATGAGTTCGTTTGTAATTTCTTTTTTCACCGCTGAATTAGCTTTTATATCACTTTTTTTGAAACTCAAAAACGTAAATACCGTGCACAAAAACGCACGTTTGATTGAACTAGAAGACAAAATCACTTCCATGAAACTGTATAGGACTAAATTCAGGTCAAAAACAAGTTGAAAATTCCTGCAAAATAAACGGTATTTTATCCATAACAGAAATTAGGGGTAAATGTTTTCATTTGATGAACAGAAAAATTTGTTATGTAAAAAAACCCTATAAGTTAGCATGTATGAAACAAATCCGATTTCACCTGCTTAAGCCAAAATGTTGAAATTGTTGCTATAAAATGCTGCTTGGTCCCTAGTAGCCAGTTTAGAGTCAAATAAATAGGCCTAACGATTAGATAGAAGCAGTGGAAATCAATTAGTATCTTCTAGTTCAAATACAGTTTAGTTAACGACATTACGAGCTATAGCACTATAGATACGATTAATATCGCAATTTTTTTTTTCTTCGAAGCTCTTCCTTATTTTTTAAAGGATTTTGTAGCATTTTCGTTTCTCGTTAGGTGCAATTATATTTGTATACGACAATGAAATCTATTTTGCTTCATCTACGTTTCCCTATTGATTTCAATGGGCATTAATAAGGTGTTGCTAAAGGAAATTCGGAGAATTCAAAGAAAAATAAGGTGACAAAATAAATATATGGGGACTGTTGAGGATGACCCTGATGACGAAATGAATTGCTCGGAGTGACAATAATAAAAACAGATGGTTATGGATATGATTGAAATATAATTAATTGTATTCAATGCTTGGTGTTTATAAAAATTAATTCCATGTTTGGATATTGCTAAACCAAAAAAGCAAATGAAATGTCTAAAGGAATTTTAATAAAACAGATTGCTGGCTAAGATTTAAACCTGTATCGTATTAGGCAACCTCAAAATAGGTCATTGAATAGCCTTAGGAGGCTGGAATGTCATAAGAGTGTCATAGGCACAGTATGGCATTCATATGACATCCCAGCTTCCTAAGGCTGTTCTGTCACCTAGTTCAAATCACCTACACATACTTGCTGCATCAGAAAAAGAAATAATTTATCTCCAGCAATGAACAGTACATGTAATTGTTCACTCTGTCGTTTTTTTAAACCTATTGTTTTGCACCATTACTAGCAACCAACCTCAAGTTCCAGAAAAAAACGTGGCATAACTAGTACTCTGTTGACAAATGTGACTAGCACAATTTTCAGTTGTTTCAAAAAATTGGATTTCTATGGACGCATGCAACTTCACACACTTATTTTGAAAATTAACTAAGGTGCCAAATGCAAACCGAGAAAATATATTGATGATGAACTGTCGAAAACTACGATAAAGATCAAGGTGATGGTTGGAAAAAGGCTACTAGAAAGCTTTTTTGAGAAAAAAGTGGATAACAATTTTTACAGTGAAATTGGTGCAAAAAACTGTTTTAATTGACATGGAAATAGGGCAGGGCAAGGGACAGGGAATAAAAAATGTATAGGAATATATATATTTAATGTGTTTGTGTGAGTGTTTGTGTGTGAGAGATAAATGCAAAGATAAGCTTATGAAACAAAATCAAATATATAAAACAAAATAACAACGTGGTGTCAGTTAGTAGTTAGGCAATTTCTGGTTTTTTAAATATTTGCCCAAGAAGCCACTACTCGTTCATATTTGACGGAAAAAATTACTTGGAAAAAAACGCAAAAATGATGGCAAACAATGCAGGAAAATGGTGAAAACACAGTATTTGTTGGTTTCATCACACTGATATGTTGCGGTTATACAATCACACAATTAAAAATCCAACCAACTTGAGATTATTGCACATGTATCTTACAGAACAACCCTCTAGAGTAGTTAAGAAAATGTAGCAAATTTGCCACTACAGATCGTGGAAATGGACAGCAAAGGCATTCTAATTCATAAATATATTTATATATATAGAAAACATATTTATCTATATATATATTGTATAATAATATAGCATCTATCTTATCTTAAAGTACAATATTTCCTTTTATAATTAAAAAAAAATCAAAATGATAAATTTGAAGAATTTTTCGCATTGCTTTAGCTACTTTTGCCGTATTTTAAACATGTAATTGAAAGATTTTCTCGGTAATTTCTGCTACAAAGAAACCGTTTTGAGAAGAAAAAAATCTGTCAGTAGCAAAGCTAATCAATATTTTTAAAAAGATTTCAAATTAAATCCATACTAACTGATTACTTAGTATTGTTGTAATCTCTGAAAATATGATGTTAGATTATCAGAGAATGTCTCAACACTGAATAGACATTGAGTACGGATTGTCAATCCGAGTAAACATGACAGAAAACACTTCTGATTTCCTATGTTTATCATCCTCACAATGCGTCAAGTTCGATTCTATGTAGCTAGATGGCGTATAAGTCGCGACGTCATACAGGGCGAGCAAAAAATCAACATATTTTAACGTAGTGGTTTGTTTGCAAGTAATTTTTGCGCAACACAGCCGTCATTTTAATTATTCATGATAAATCTGTTCTCTTTAACAGTTGCTGTCCATCTCCTTAATCAGCAAGTATATAAATTGGCAAATACATTGTCGTTCGTGCACACATTTCTTGTTTGAAAATCAAAAAAAGCCCATTAGATTCGTCATCTACACCTATATGATAGCGTTACACGAACTCAAATGGTTGATGATCGAGAATTTTCAGACATTAAAAGTCAAACGAAAAACAAACAAAAAGTACATAAGCCACGAGGTTTTTAGCATTATTAGTATAGTACAGGCATAATAGATGTCAAATTTTGTCCATCAATTGAGCTTCTACATGATCACAAGACATTAGTTGTTTTCTTAAGTAGAAATTCTAAAAGAACTTTCAAAATATTGAACTTCACAAATAACAGTGAAGTCACACATAATTCTGTCATCATATGTTATACAAGGGATGTTATATCGTATAGGGATTTTTTTATATCAGTTTTTTTTTAAAAGTTATTTCTGGAAATGTTTTTTTTAAACGGGGAACTGCTATAAAAATTGTAAAAATCTGTGCATATCTAAGAAATATACTCAAAAGGTTTCGACTAAACATTTACAGATATTGCAACCACACATCTCCTCACCAGTCACATATAACCCTGCAATGGTGGAACATTTGATGGAGATCTAGGACAAAGTTTCTCGAATGGAGGGGAAAAGGGGATTTGGGGGGTATATACGAGGAAGAATGACTTTTTTGATTCAAATATATATTTATATATATAATTACAATATAATGATGCTTTTTTTTCCTTAGAAGAGCACACTTATCCGCGCATAATTTGATTAGGCCAACAGTTCGCCCAACTTCCAAAATACAATCTAACGAGACGCGTTTACCAAAGCACACTTCATTAACGCCATTTTAAACCGTTGAAAACAGCATGAATATTAAACAAAATTGTCAGAAATTCATTCAAGGCTGAGGTCAAATGTCATTACAATCCAATAGACAGAGTCATGATCACTTTACAGAAACAACTGCTCGAATTTTGTAATTGGATTACGTTAACAGATAATTTTGAATTCTACCTTGAATATAAACTAATGTAGTTTGCATACTGTAATAATTCAAGAGGATGATAACTCAAGAAGCATTATTTCGCTGTTCTCGATACTATTTCATATACAGTATATTTTAACGCACTAATTCAAACACTTCTTGGATAATAGTTGCAATAAAATGTGTCCTCACTAACCCTTGAATGCAATATATGACCAATATTATTATTATTATTTGATATTTCATGGTAAACAGTTTAGTGTAACATTTTCCTCTTTGATTTACAAATTTATGAAGCATTTTTACCCTCAATTTCTTATCGGTTCATCATACATTGATGTGTTCATTTGTTCATCATATATGAAGAATTGGAATTGTTAAGTACAAGTTTGAACGTATTGTAAATATTAGAATATGCTTATTGTAAAAATAAATGCAAACGAATAACAAAATGGCAGACAATTGATCATCCAATGGGCTGCTGATGTGATGACGTCCTTATGGGCACCTTATATGCACAGAAATGGTGACGTCATACTTCAACAGTCCATCTTCTTTCAATATTATTTTAAATAAAAAACTTTGCTCATATATTTTAAGGTGACATCGTTCACAAATATGGACCATCAAACATGTAGATCAACAAATGTGATTTGTCATCAATATAGAGAGAAAAAATAAAATATAAAATAAACAGTGTAAATAATTTGTTTTGCGATATGGATATAAAGTAGGTAACAATACTGATATATTAACTGAACACAAATTACAAGGAGTGACTGATCTGAAGGAATGTATGTGGATGGTAGGGAGAAGAATATCAATTTTGGAACGACTCGCGAGTGATTTTATTAATAAATGGGTAAAAAATAAAGATAAAATGGTGGAATATGTATTGCTATATTTTGTTCGCAGTACCTCGAAGGTAACCTTCGACATAGGACGTTTACTCTGTTGGCCTTTTTGACAAAATCGTGATAATTGCAATGACGTCATCGGAAAAAATGATAACTTCCGGTAGACCCATTGTCACTCAGATATATCAAAACTCTGCATCAACTCCCATTCCATGTTGCAATCAAGACAAGAGGAACAAGGATGTTACCAGGGGGGGTTCATCAAGAACTAGATTGTATACACTCCATTAACGATAATAAATAAAAATAAACATAAATAAATTTTTTTTTGAAGTGCAGGTACCATCTAGCATGTCCTCATTGTCTGGATTTCGCAGTTCGCACCGATACTTAATATCAGTTAGGATAAACGAATGGGATAATTATTGAGCATATTAGTCGTCATTAATTCGGGAGGGGAAATGGGTCACAACCTCTAGTGAGATTCGTACTCTAATCAATAAAATGGTGAACTGGAATGCCAATTAAGAATAGAGAATTAAGTAGAAGTTAATAAGTTATAGTTTGGAATGTTGCAACAACAAAAAAATGCCAAGGTTTGAAATCAAAACGCGAAAACTGCAATTAAAGACTAGAATGATGTCGTTAAGTACCCATAACCGCTTAAGGAAAAACAACATAAAACAATACATAAAAATATTCAAATAAATTAATACCAAATTCTGACTAGAACGTACAATTATCCAATATGTGGAACTGCAGTAGAACGTCAAATGCTCCGACCTGCCTGGTGTAGGAATTACAATGTTTTGTTTGTTGCTTTGTAAAACTTAAGGAATGAAGGAAGGCATTTCTTTCAAATAGTCAAGGTTCATCCATGCAAGATGGCGGTTTTATAAATTCAATTTAAGTAATTGTAAATACTGAGGCCACGACCTTGTGTACTAGGATATAAGAAATCCCTGCTTTTCATGTGGAATAAAAGTGGAATGATGAAATCTTAGGAAGTCTATAGATTCAATTAGAATACTGTAACTGGAATGGTTAGCAAATCAACGTCTAATTAGCAAAACGGCCTACTAAATATTCACATTTTTCAAGGTTACATCAGGTAAAAGATCTTTCCGATTAGGTAACATTAAAGATCGGCCAGCTTTAAATAAATTTAAATTTAATGGTACCTGTCTGTAATTGGATCATTGAAAAACGTTCACATTTTCCAAAACTCGTACTTTTTCGTCAAATTTTCCTCGGATGTTTCTTGAATGTCTAGAGATTTGTAAGTTCTTGCATTAGATTTTTATAAATTAGTAAATAATAAATATAGGACGTCGAAGGCAAACTTTTCAATTACTATAGAAAAAAAGCTTAAAATGGATACCCTCGTTCTGATACTGATATGTAACCAACAAATATAGACAAAAATATGCAAATTTTCCTCTCGGGGAAACATGATCAACGGCGATGAATGGTGAATTGGAAATATGTACACCTATAAATATGACCCTATTTTTAAGCATAGTATTCGTCATTTCAGCTGGTAATTTGGGTGATTTACGAAAAATGGTGACAGTATAAAATGACTGCGGGGGAAATTCCCTTTAGAGTGGCTTAATGAAGGTGAAGAGAAGGACATAATAACGCACATAATAAATAAGCAATTATAAATAAAAAACTAAATAAATTAAACCTGACTAGATCAGACCGTAATCTCTTGATTGATGAAATAATCTCCCACGAAAACAGCAATCATCATCATTAGCATAGAAAAACAGGCTCATTATCATCATAATCATCAACATTAAAAGAAGATGGGTGTACTTTTCTTAAGTGCTTTATGATACGAGGAAGCTTTAATGGTGTAGAATGTGGAATTGGGACAGCATTGAGAAAAAAAATTAAAAACAGCTACACGTTCAGATATTTTATAAGTGAATTTTTAAACAACTGGATAAAACATTTTCCCCCACCATTCGGTTTTAAATAGATGTATTTTCATTAAAATCTCTATGTACAAATGAATTTCCTCTTAAAACTCGATTTGTTTATTATTTTAGGTGAATTTAAAACGCCCATTTGATATGGTAATCTGAATTGTTTTTAAAGGTGTGTAAACACCGTGTCCTCGTTAAGTTTTCCATCCATGCTCAAGGTTTCATTGACCAAAGCAACTACTTAAAAGTAGTTCCCTACCTGTAATGTTGATGAGATAACGTGAGCACAGTCAATCAGCTTCGAATTCTGTTAAATGAACAGCTATTTGATGTAACAAGCTCAATCAAAGTTTTGTGTATCGTGTCTTCATAATCGCAGTTTATCCTCGATGCCTTCCTCTGAAAGAGCATTTTGACCAGATAGAGAAAGAGAGAGGTACTTTGTGAGGGTTATAATGGTGATTCTGGTTCGATGTGGTTATAAGAGGGGAAAGGGGGGGGGGGGAATACATGGCGGGAACCATTTTAGGAGTTCTTCGTTGTGCTTGGGTTTGTATTGCTGTTTGAAGTGGCACTGCCATGATTTGCTTTCTTCTCTTCGTCTTGCCATTTGTCTTGAGATCTTCGTCTAGCATTCATAAAGAAATTGCCAACTGTTGATAATTCCAGGCCTAACTGCTGAGAAATTGTGATTTGCATTTCCTTGGAGGGACGCTTTGTTTCCTGAAAAGAAAAGAATTTACGAAATATTAAAAATATTCAAAAGACGTGGTGGTATGACGGACAACGTCTGTCATAAATTTGGTCAATAACCCATGAAAGCAACATCAGAGAAATCAAGGTGGATTTTATGAAATTCATCTAAAATGATTTCGAGCATAGGCATACTGTCACAAAATGTTCAACAACAAGTACATTACAAAATCCAAAAACTCATGAGCAAATTCAGCAAATTATTCGATGGACAACTTCAGCGGTTTTCTTATTTCGCTTCACCTACTGAAAATGCAGATGAATTATGAATTGAAGCAAGCATTCAAGAGTTTTTAAAAAGATGATTGGCAACACCAACATCCAGTACGAAGAATTATTGAAAATCTATAATTCCGTTTACAAAGTCTATCTCTCTGAGAAAATGTAATTATGAAAAAATGTAATGAATTTCGCATGAAAATATTTCTAATTCGCTTCGCTCTAAAACTGCTCACCAGGTAGGCGTATGATAATTAATTCACCTTTTACATTTATATGCAAGATGCAGTTGCTCTTCTCGGTAATTTGTCCAAACTCGTTGCTTTCATAATACCAGCTGAAGTAATTCCAAGTGGGTTTCTTTTTTCTTGGATAAGCATTCACATTTTTCATCAAATTATTGTGTACATACCTTAAAGATAGCCTGGAGTGTACGTCGTTGCAAATCTGTAAACACCAAACGAGGCTTCTTGGGGGCAGGAGCTTGTTCTTGGCTGGTCGGCTGCTCCTCTTTCCGCTTGCAAGCTACAATGGAACGAGAAAATTAGGCAAATTAAGAAAGTTACAATTATAAAGTTAATGACGGGGCATTAAAACGTTCAATGACTAAATGGCATTTGCATTTTAAAACTCTCGTTCTCAAAATTTCCTACTGAATTCAATTTTTAAACACCACTTGACATGGAAAATTTGACTCATGAAAAAATGTATCAGCTTATGATTCTGATATGCACAATGATCACTTTCTAAAATAGTCTTTATTACTATTTAAACAATAAGTTATTTTTTAAATAGTAATCAATAACTACACAGATTAACGTAGATAGACAAAAAACTAGAGTATACAAATTGTTTATTTAAAAATAAAAAATTCCGAACATGGACTAAGCCATCAATAAATTTAGTAAAAACGTAGAAAACGCTACCAAAATCAAAAGAGAAAAACGTTTTATACTGCAGTCTTTTGGCTTCACGATATCGTTTTCTGTTTTAATCATATTTTTAAAATGAAAAACCTACATTATATTAAAATAAAATGAATCTGTTTGATAAAGTAGATATTTTCGATTAAGAATCAACAAAAAGGCCATACTAAAAAAAAAACCTTCTTACTTTCTTCATAATAGCACTAGTCGTTATACAGTACATTAACATCATATCAGATATAGTACATACAGTATCATGTTAAACAAAACAGATAAATCTCAAGCAATTGTCTACGAAAACTGTCTACCTTTAAGGGGCAGCAACAAACAATTTTGGTATCCTTTTCCAATGATAATAATTTTATATATCTCGAGTGTGCGAGACAGCCCATATATTACGATTATAAAATTACTAATAAAATGCAAAGGATTTCATGGTCAAGCAAGAGAATGGTATCAAAACCCAAAGTGAAGCCTAATTTCGCCTGTTAATTGATTTAACAATTATGATTTTTCAATAGTTGAGAAATCATTATTTCAGTATTAATATGAAGATATTTTCTTGTCCTACTTTACCGAGATAGTTTCCTAATTTTTTATATATTCCACCGTCCTATAAACTGGGTCGGGGTGACCCATATTAAACCTGGACATCATCATGTAGATATTGTAGACGTTTTCAGCAGAAGTGTTTGTTCATATTGTACATCTAACCATTGTAAAGTAAACACAAAAAGGTGTCACTGACGTCATCCCAAGCTAGCGTGCATGCAGAATGGCGCCATGTCCACTTATGTTTACATTATATAGAGCGTCCCCCAAATAGGACATACATTGATGACAGTCCCTCAGACAGCTATTGGATAAAACACCAACCTGACAATGTCTAAAGCTTTATTTTTTCTTTGAAAACTATTTTGGGAAGTATTTTTCCATTGTAATGTTGAGGATATGGGTCTCTCGTCAGGTGGAATTTTTTTTGTTTTTCACCGAGCTAAAAAATGTGCAGAATGCAGACAAAAAAAACTGAAAGGAAACCAAGTTTAAGGAGAATGAAATAGACGCTTTCTGCCTCTCTCGACTAAGAATTGAGGGACCATCTTATTGTTTCTCGAAAAAAGATAGGTCCGTGGATCCCCCTACACGACAGTACGGCGAGCAATTTGGTGGATATCAGACTGGTGTTGCCCGTTGTATAAAATATAATAAAAATGCGTGATGTAAAAATCAGCATCCTGATTTTAGGAGGATTGGGGATGCTGTTTTCGCAAATTCGCTTCTTTTATTTCCCTACTGCCTTTTATCATCTCCCGGTCCCCCTAAAACCCTAAAACCCGACGGTTTTCCCCAAACATAGTATGAGAAAAATTGCATCTGGAAGGATTCCAAGTATGACAGGATTTCAGTAGAAAATTCCCTCCTTTTCTCTTTCTTTTTTTTTCTCCAGAAGAAAAATACGCTGGTCCCAACACTCATCAAGCGAAATGAGCACGAAGAAAAGAGCGAAAAAAGAAGAAAAAAAAGACAGCACTAAAAAATGGAAATGTGTAAAAAAATATGGAAGCTGAATTCGAAGTAGAAGAGGGAAAAGTAACGGATAAAAGGAAATTTAACGAGCGAGGTGTTAAAATAAAGTGCAATGGGACACCAGGAAGGGGAAGGCATTCAGACATCCCTGGAGTGAGGATAAGGCAATGTGATTGGCTCGCGTGTATTCCATGGAAAAATAGCAAAATGGACATCAGGCATGCAAGGCCACATTATACACCCCAACGGTCAAGCGAGTTCAAATAGGGTCACTCTTCAGAATCTTTGTTTTCAATGAAATCGAACACATCATCCAATACTAATGTAGGCAAATCGTCAGATGGGGTGCACAAATCAAGTTACTATAGCCTTCCAGACGAAATCCCAACACCAGATCTAACTGCATCGTTTATTTCACTCTGTATTTTAGACAAGATGGTGTCTGCATCGACTGTGCTATATTATTCAATGTTACGTTTCATGTTTATTTATTTCTTATAAAATAAATAATAGATGATGATCATGCTTATAAACCTACTGACAAGTTTCATTTTTGCCTATTCGCAAATTTGTCTGTTCGTGTAAAATCTCTGGTAATGAATATTCAATAATAACATTTCAGATCAAATTGCAAAACCTTAGTTATTAGCGATATAAAGACAAATAAATGATGTAAACATAATGGTTCGCCTTCCTGCATAGTATCAATGACCACAGGCACACATTTCGCAATCATTCTTCATTATACGTGACGGCCACTAGCTAAATTAAACTGACAATGTCTACATCGCACATCCGCCACGGACATTATTTAGTTTTTTTTAAAGGCTGCGTATTCGGAAAGTATTTTGAAGCGCATTGGAGCACAACTATAGTGAGAAGAAAGAAGGCCTAAGCAGTGCAATGGTGCGAATTCCAACACCTGTTTGGTCTTTGAATTGGGAACACAGGGCCTAGCTGTGTGACGAGCTAATTGCCTTAGTTTTTTTTTTCTTCTTCTTTTTCTTCTTCGTCACTCGCTTTGAAGAGAGTTAGTTAAAAGGGAGGCTGCCAGAGGATTGTATGAGGGAGAGGCCAAAATGGGAGGATGGATTACAAAAAAGAAAAAAAAAATGGTGACGCAGGAAGATAAGCAGATGGATGTGAAAGGGTTGCTTCAAAACTATTGGAACTTATCTTGCTTGACGAGTCCATTTTCAAATTCCTTTCATGCATGCTATCGAAAGTTTGGATAGTACTCCTACAACGCTATCTTTCAGTATACGAGTTTTTAAGTTTAACAAAAAAAACAAAAAATACTGAATTGAGCAGCCAAAATTCATAAGCATGTAGTTAGAAAAACGAGCAACACATTATTAAGTGATCAACGTGGTAAATAAATTATTTAAGTAATCATTGAATAATTCTGGCTATACGTAGTTTAGAAATGATATATCACACTGTCATGAAAACTATAATATCTAAGGATCTTCATGATTGACTCTTGGTATTCAACAAGTAAAGGCATTAAAAATTGCATTTCTTCAAAAATGGTAACCAAGTTGTTTTATTTTTTCAAAATCATCTTAATTTTGCCCCCATGAAATGCAAATAATGAAACTAGCAACGTGTTGCCAGAAAATTCAAGATATTTCTATTGTTTTCCATAATGTGAATCTTATATCGAACAGGGCACTATTTCCAAACGAACCAAAAACTAAAATTGCGTGAACACAAACGCAAATAAGACGGCGTCCAACTTCAAAAAATTCAGTTCCTAATAACCTAATTCTGATTCGACCTGACTGCAAGACAAACGCATGTGCACAGTAGTCATAATTAAAAACAACAACAAAGAAAGTTAAGAAGAAGACTTAAGAAAAGTGGGGGAGAATCTCGAGAGAATCTTAAAAGGTACGTCAATGATGAAGGTGATGGAGGAGGTTGAGGATGAGGAGGGGTGAGATGATAAAATCGCGTCAACCAAAGTGGGTTTAAACGCGAAATGTAAAACATTTACATCGCACTAAGACGAAAAACACGAAAGGAAAAAAAAAGTCGATGGAGGAGGTTTCGAAAACCTCAGCAATAATAAAAAATGCAAATATCCAATCATTTCAGCTGGAATCATTAGTTAACGTAATTTTACGCCAAAGGATTTGCGAGCTCTGATTGAATGTTACGGGAGGAGAGGTTGGTGGTGTAGGGGGCGCGAGCGAAGGTGGGGGAGGGTTAATACGAGCAATTTAATGTTTAAGACAGACGGAAAAAGATTACGGATTTGAACTTAGCCTTAAGATCCCCCGAAACTAAAACAACAACGCGTTTAAATAAGCCCAGACTCAGGCGGCCTCGCTGTATGCAAATTCAGACTAAAAACAGGAACAAAAACTCGCATTCATTAGCGAGGGGTTTTGTTTAAAGTATTTATTCCCCAATCCTCCTCCTCCTCCTCCTCCTCCTCCTCCTCCACCACCACCTCCTCCTCTTCAGCACTCCTGATGCTTATTTTGAACGCAAAGGATTAAAGGAAGTTCCGCAGATCAATGCAATCTAGAAAGTTACGTAAAACACAACTTGAACTGTTAGGGCCTACCACCTTGTAACCCTATGTTTCACTACCTGCGTTTTCTGCATTTCGCTACATACTACGTTAGGTGCACTGCTAGACAACGTGATTAAATCTTACATCACAACGTGCTAAACAGTAGGTACACAAAAGCATATGTACTGAAACACAAGGTGGCACTTTTAAGGTAATGCCCCTAGAAATCTCGGTCACTCTACTAACAACGACTTAAAACCAGGGTTACAGAAAACCATCACGATATTATCCAAGCATGCCTACACAATTGTGTATTTTCGTAACGGTTTCATTAGTGTACAGAAAAATTTGCAAATATGCAAAGTTGAAAGAGGCAATCCTGAAGTAACCACCCATTCATCCATTCATCCATAATCCAAAATAAATATACATTTTCTGACGTAATGCTCAGGATTTATATAGTACTTATGCATAACCGTGATGTATATCCTTTGAAAACAACTAACAATGGTAACTAACTACTTTGAAATTTAAATTGAGAAGATGGATAATTTGTCAAGTTTTTGTTCATTAACTAGAAACAAAACCAAAGAAAAATATAATGAAACAAATATTGCGAGATGGAATATGTAAAGCTTGTAAGCTTGACTTCTGTTTTCTGTCTAAAGATAGCATCGCAATCTTACGTATCAAAACGCCTACTATAGGATTTATTTATGAATGGGTAAAGCAATTCTGGTTCCAATCCTTGAGTCTAGATTTGCCAACTAAAGAAAACGATCGGTTAAGTCTGATGTTCATAGCTCATAAATTGTTTACAAACTGTTTTCCTTACGATTCAATGTAAACATGATGTTGTATACATTTTCTTATAGTTAAAATCGTTTGCAAAACAAAATAACGTTGCCATTTTTTTGATCATCCTAACATTTTAAAGATTTCGTCTAACCAAAAACGACTAGCACATTTCCCGGACAAAATGTTTTCCCTTGACTTTTTCATGCCGTACACGAGTCTACTTTGCCCTTTTTTCCCGTTTTCTAACTAAATTGATGTCAAAAGTCTGTCTTTTATGGGTCTTTTGGCTGCTCGCTACAATTTCATTGGATTAGATCATAAAAAGCGAAAAGAAAAAAAAAGGAGGCGCAGGGTGGTATGGAGTTAGGGTAAGTTTAAAAGACAAGTTTTAAGCGTGAAAGTCAACACACCCCTCTTAAATTAGCAGTAGGAATTCCAGCCATTTATGCCACAAACTCTATTTCCCTATTGGTTACGCCGTTTAATCCGATTTTAGTCCCTTTTCCAAACAAGAGTGTATACACACACGCTCGTATAAAACGCGAAAGGGCAACTTAACCTACATATCTAATTTAAATTGCAAATGAATGAGATCTCTCCGTGCAAAGGCAAAAGAACGAGTGGCGGTTAGGGAGAAATAAGGGGCTTCCTTCGCTATATGGTTGGGAGGAACGAAAGGAAAATGCCTAACGAGCACGACGTAGCCCACCTTCAGGACCCACAATTATCCTCGACGCTCACAATTTGTCTCATCTCTGCTCAAAATTTAGGAAAACACGACGCAAACTCAACATAACTTGCATCTATACATATTTTCCACGAACAATCGCGAAAAATTGCATCCACAGAAATCACAATTTTACTTTTAAAATGCAAAGGGGACTCGAATCAATCTTTCTGAAGGACTAGCAACAAGTTAGAAAACGTCAAATTAGGCTTACTCATTTGAAAAAACAAACAGATGTGAGATTTTTGTGCTCTGTGAGCGTCTAATTTTTAACTTTCATCACAGCACCATGCATGTTTAAAGATAATTTAACTATTGGGAGTTTTTAAAATTTAAATTCCTTTATTTTCAAGGCAGTTTTATAAACGTTCATGAGAAAGAAATGCTAACAAATGATACTAACATTTTAGGCATTCCAGTAAATTCCACTAAAAGTAAAAAAAAAATGATAATGCGTAGTATATGTTGACTTATATTTCAAAGGGAATTCCTTAAATGTAAAATTAATGCTAAAAGGTTTTGAGCAGACAAGCAAAGTTAACTTACGTTTTTTTAAAAATTTGATATATTCATAATTTAACACACAAAGTTTAGAAGTTTGAGTAAATTGCAACAATGGGGCGTATGTAAACATTAATTTCAAGTCTTAATTAAAATAGAACACATTCGAAAAACAAAATATACGGGAATCAACATTTTCATTAATTTAATCAAAAATTTAGCTTACCAAGACCAGAGAGGGGTAGACCGAGAGACACTAGTGTTACATCTGAGAAGTAAAATAATTAAAAACAAAATTAAAAATCTATCAATTTGAATCATTCATCTTCCTGAACAACTTATAACAGGTTAGAACGATTTGAGAACACAGTTTCAACAGTACACTAACGATTAAAAACAACCCATATCAATAACAAAAATACTGACTTTTGTTGACAAGAACTAGCCTAACTACATATTTATATGGTTATTGTTGAAAAAATCGATACACTCGATACATCCAGCCATAAGAAATTGCACAATATAAAACTTTTCACTTTAGACAGAGGTCTGAAATTGATGCATAATATAGCTAACGAATTTATGACAAACTAATCCAAGCGTCTTCTGTTAAGCTACACCAATTAATAAATACCGTTATTAAATTGCTAAAATATTTATTCAAACCATGCAGCCAAAGCCACCTGCTGTTCTACAGTAGTTAGACCTCTAATTTCGTTATGCATGTGCAAAAAAAATAGATTTTTTAAATTTAAACTTTATTGCTCTTATAAGCGTTTCTACTGCTATACAGATATTGATTATAGTAATGCCTGCACATTAAACCTTCTTGCCAAAATATTCGGCCACTGTACAAAGTGCTAATGAACGATTTAAACTTCACTCTAGAAAGAAAGGGTCAACAATTTTAACAAAATAGGCCCTAACATGGCGTTCTGTTCAAGTACATCAATATTCCAAAACTGCCTATGTTTTATATGAAATACTTATATATCAACAAAAGAATACGTATTCTATAGTTTTAATGTTAAAAACAAACCAACTTTTTTCTAAAATTGTGTTGAAGTTAGGCAATCACTGTTAACTTCAATGCTATACACGTGAAAACAGTCATACAGGGGTCTTTAAAAAAATGCCGTTTTAAGTATAGCAAAATAAACGTTTTCCATTATTTCCATATTCGGCTCGCAATTATACAAGGATGTTTCAAATAAGTTTCGAAAGCGCCAAGTTCTACAAAGCAGTACTATTTTGCATCCACCATGTATAACACTTTAATATTAGATGTAAGCCTAACTGCAAGGATGAAAACTTCACGATACATTTGTGTTTGCGTGATGTTTTCGTGCGGTTTAACAATTTCATATTTTTTTACTCATTAATTTTGCTTATTCGCCCTGGTTTTTTTTCCCCACTCTTCATTTCTTGGCGCACGTCGTTGCAACGAAATATAAATTGGCGAGCCAAACGCAACAATGTCTAAACTATGAAAAAGGAGAGAAAGAAAAAAAACTGCTGTTCCTGTCAATATTCTAGGAATGGAAAAATGTGTAAAAAGTTCCACAAAATGGCACCAGGTGCGCTCACATTTTCGTTGATGGATTCCCAAAACCCAGTAAATTCCCGTTCGTATTTCCGTCGCATAACCCATTAGATTGTCGGTAATGAATAATTCACATATACACAATTGCGACCAAACACGGAAAAGTCCATAAATTGGGTCCAGGGGGCGCCTCGGACGAACATTTTAGTGCTTTACGAAAGGTTTTATTCCTAAGTGGGGATATTTGAGGGGATGAAAAAAAAAAAAAAGGGTGGATGGGTATTTCGCTTTTGACGACGAAGAAATGGTGAGATTGGGACGGAAATTGCGTGGGAATTCAGCAGCTGCAAGGACGGAAACACGAAGAGTGGAATAAGGGCGAAGAAAAAAAATATATGAAAAATTAAACAAATCAAGACGGCATGCCAGAGGTAAACTCACGATGATGCTTGCTTTGGATAATAATTAACAATCCATTAGTAAGCTTTCATTTACTAATGTCAACGTCACAAAGATAGTGTGGTCATGCATGCATGGTTTAAAAACAGCTGGTGCGGTGATCAAAATCATCAAATTTTAATGTCGATTTTTGCTTTTCCATTGCCTACACTTTATCTTAAAGATAAATATCTATCTATAGATAGAATGAATCGTAAACTCGTATCTAAAATTTTTTTAAAAATAACTCGATACCATTTGGCATTTTGAATTATTACCGTATAGGGTAATACAGTATTCTAAAACATGTTCTTAGGCGTTATTGTGGAATTCAATCGAATTAAACAATAACGTAAGAATACGTTTTATTGTCAACTATAGAAAAGAGATGGATAATCTTAGTGTAGTTTCCCGGTGGAAAAGTTATATATGGACATGTGTGGACCATACTTGGCCCTTGAATGGCCATATCGGGGCAAATGAGAGTAATTACCATACTTGGATATATATGGCCGTACATGAAAATATATGGGGCAGATTGACGTACCTGGCCATATATGTCCAGACGTGCCCAATTTCTGGTCCACACATGGCCCATGTTTGTTTTTTCCACACGGGTTGGCTTTAGTGGCACCAAGCATAAATGTTAACGGATTGTTGTAAGTTGTGCTTATGGTTTTGAATTAATTACCAACATTCCACTTTTCGAAAGTTCGAAACCTTTTTATAAGTTGTTCTAGACTAGTGTTTATATCAAGAGATTTTACAACAACAAAATCAAGATCAGGTTTTAAATTACGAAATCTGCTTAGTTGCAGTTAGACACATTTACGCAACTGTAGATTCTTCTACGATTACAGGTTAAAAAATGTTCATAAAGGTTTATTGTTATGTTGAGATTCCCTTAAAACGAAAACATCACCAATGTTCTAAAAAGTATTTAGAATAAAAAAAAGTTCTACGAATACAACGTCACTTTTTATGAAACACCAACTTTTTTCGAGCGGAAAATGAATGCAAAACTGAGTAAGCTATGTAGATAAAAGTTGAAAAACAAACAACAGAGGCCGAACCGAACTGTTTTCAGTTGGGGGCAATATTTCAAGTCGTAGAGCGGCCTCAGTTTCAAAAGTGGTTCACGGGGCGAATCATTCTGACGTTATTATCGAACAGATCTGGTGGTGGTAGTTTCCGTTCAATACGTTCCAGGTGACGCTGAAATTATATCGGAAAAAGCTGCGGGCCAACAGATAGACATAGGAGAAGAAAAGCCGAATTTCTCAGCTATTTGTGCCGTGCTGTTGGACAGAACAAGGGCCGGGGTCGCCTCCGAGGGTTATGAACAGACGGAGAAAGAAAGAAAAAAAGGGAAAAACGATGAAAAGCAAAACGTGTTCGTTGCAGATTTGGTTGCGGGCAAAAACCGTGGCAAACACCGCGAACATCACAGAAAACCTTGCTTCGTACCGACTCGAAATTCATCCTACGCGGCGTATATGATATACGTAGAGGCAAGAAAATCCTCATTTGTATTCTAGCCCTGACAAAGCGTTAAAAGTTTAGAAGCTAAACGTGAGCTTACAAACCCAGCGTTAACCCGTGCCCTTTTGACGACAACTTGCATTTCTGCATGAAATGACAAAATTCCCAAACCTCCAGGTCATTGGTCCTTTGGTGCAGCGATCAAAATGGACAAATTTCATTAATCGAAAGAAAAAATGTGAATTATAAAATTCTACATTTCTGTATTTGAAAATTCAAAAATCCAACATGTTAAAATAATTTTATTCCGATTTATCTTTAGTTTCAATGCACAATGCCGTAAACCCCAAAACTAACGACGAATTAATGTAAAAATAAGTTATTCTAAGTGCACAATCATTTATTTTGAAAAAGTTAAGATTAACTGAATACATCTTTGGAATAATCCAAATGTTAAACGTCTAAAAAGTCAAAATGCAACCAAATCTTCTATTTATTTGTGGCATCTTTTCCCGGCCATATGAATCATGATAAATCCAGTACAACAATACCAGCCCATTTCTACATCCCACATCTGTAATCATTGATATTAACACAACATGCAATGATGTGCAGGAAACAGTTTCATATAAACAACAGTAATAAGGAGAAAAAGCCCGTAAAACGTCAATTTGGATGCTGGACATTTTTTCCCCAATACTTTACCCTACTTATAATATATATGTGCGTGCTTCATTAACAATTACAAAAGATAAAACGCCTTCTCCGAATGATGGCGCAACACTAACTCATTCGCTAGTATTTGATGCATTTCAATAAAATTAGCTCCCGTATATAAACTGCTCGTATCTTTTTTTTATTTTATTTCTTGTGGTTTTTTGTATCCTTAAATCATTTCCTTTCCTTATCCTCATTTGTAAGTGTGTTTCCCCTCTCCATGCCGCTTGTAGCAACCCATTAAGACGTTCGTTCAATATCAATCACAGCGCCTGAGATTGATTTAAGACAATACAACGAAATAACATACAGGCACCCCTTTAATAGCGTTTCTCCTTTTTTTTTGTTTCGTAAGAAATAAAAATAATGATGGCAAAACACGAAGAAATTCTATAGAAAACATGGTTTTAAAATGGGATTTTTGAAGACCAAAACTTTGCCACACAGCGTATATGAACGTTGATAACAGTGTTTATACACGTCTTGACATAAACCACTAAACAAGTAATTCTAGAGTTAATCTGAAAAATTAAGAATTAAATCCCCTGGCAACAGAACAGGGTCCACCATAAAACGAGATGCAAAATGAAGGATTAATGAAGGCCACCAATGCTATCATATGTAGAATGACAAACATTAAAACAGGAAAATGAAATTAATACGAACTGTAGTTGAAGGGAAAGAGGTGGGTGGGTGTGGGGGAGATGAATGTGTATTTTACTGTAAATTGTAACAATAATTCGCGCAACGCAATTTTCTTCCGTTGTTTTTATATTCCCGCATGCGATGTTCCCTTCGAATGTCATCAAAGGAAAATTTTCTAAAGAATTTAATCAAGAAATGCGGTTAGTGGAGATTTTATGGAGATGCAATGCTTGATGATGTTCAAGAAAATGAAAAGCCGGGGTGATAGGAACCAAGAATAAAACTGGAAATGAAAAAAAAACAACTATACATGTATATACACGAGAAGTGGCATACAGAGAATGTTGCCAAGACGTGCAAATAACCCACAAAAAATAATGACACATAAAAATGATTTAGCAAACATATAATGAAGCTTATCGTCATAACAAATTAATAAAGAAAATCATTAAAAATAAATTCCAATTACAGGGTGAGGACAAAGGAAATCAAAATAAAAGCTTTGCTTTAAATGACAAACAGAAGATAAATTTTAAGGCTATCGCAACTTCTGCAAGAAAGTTAGAGATTTGTTCAAAGTGTGCTATTCATAGACTGTATATACAAGAATCAAATTCAAGTAAAAAAGTGAAATTGAGAGCTATTGAAAAAAAACTCAATTTCACATATTTCTGAGTTGTTATCTCATGTTATTTTTGTGCTGAGTGTAGAACTTTAGGACTATGATAAAAAGTAACTCGACTCGAATTTTAATTCAAGAAAGATGGTCGCGTCGATGATTAAATTCAAAGCTAACTCGTCATTTAATCTACGACGAGACCATCACTAATGTTTCAATTTCAAAATATTTACTGAATTGTCAGATTGATGAAAGCTTTGTGATTATTAGCTAAAATGACAATGACGTGAACCTTTTAAAATATAGATGTCGTCCTTAAATCCAGCAGTTTGATACTCAAGTTGTCTCAAGTTTCACTATGCATGTGCAGGGATTTAAGAAACGTTTTCAAGACATGCAATGTATGTTCAAACTAAGCAATTGGACGGGATTTTAAGGAGGCACGCAGCCCCTCTTTTCCCACGTCAACTGGCTTTTCCCAAATGATGATAGCCAGGTATTAGGGCAGTGAAAAATGGGTCTTAACCGTGTCCTATCCATCATGGGTCCGCCATATGCTTCGGAAGACACGAAAGGCGAGGGTCATTAGTCTAAAAGAAGGTTTTAAAGATTCAATTTCCAAGTGAGGGAGAGTTTCGTCGAAAATCTCCTAATGGCCGAAGGGAAGGAGCCATCCTTCAGCCAGAGTCCACCCTCAATAAGACTTGCTAATCCAATCGCAAGTTCAAACAAATGACAACACATTCACAACGAACATGTGCCAACATCGACAACACTTTTTTTTAACATAATGAAAGTTACATTGAGAGAGTAATGGAGGGGATGGGTGATGGTGGGGGAATGCAAAGGGGCCAGATCCGCTGGAATAAAAAGTGGATTCATTTCTGTTTATCATTTGTTACTGTTGAGGGTTGCTAAGCTACCGTTACCACACCAAGTCCCAATTCACAAACACACACAACAAAACTATTCTTAGGATTAGCAAAGGCTAAATACAGGGACTTTTGGGAGGGGATAAGGTGGGAAGGGGAGAATTTCAAGTGGTCACCTACCAAGATAGTGCAAGAGGGAACAGAAGCATTACTTTTGCTGGTTTTAATTTTGTGGTTGACAAAGTACAAGTCAACCCTAGTTAAAATGCTGGCAATCGTAGACAATCCCACTAAATTACAGTGTGGACATACATATATACGTGGAAACAGTTCCTTTAGATTAAAAATATGCCATTGTCACGATGAATGTCTAAATTGCAAACTTACGAGGTATTCGCAGGTTGTCAAACGATAAAAAATGTATGGTTTCTTAATCCATTCGGATACAGTGCATGCTTACAACTTAAAAGCCTGCCATGTTGACACCATGAAAGATGAGGGCGACAAATTGATCCAATCATGTGCCAAGTTATCAATAAGTTCAGGAAAGTTTACATTTCAAGGACAATGAATACTGTGAGACCTTACTGCCAAATTGGCGCATTTATAATTTGACCTTCGTCCTACCGACTCGATACATTCTTTTAATTAG
>JAQGBW010001299.1:0-27458 GCA_034698625.1 Julus scanicus
CTTTTATCATAATTCACTGATTACAAATTGTTAATTTTTAAGAAAACACGACTGTCAGTTAAGTTTCCTAAAAAGTCGTACTTTTATCATAATTCACTGATTACAAATTGTTAATTTTTAAGAAAACAAGATTGTCAGTTAAGTTTCTTAAAAAGTCGTACTTTTATCATAATTCACTGATTACAAATTGTTAATTTTTAAGAAAACACGATTGTCAGTTAAGTTTTCTAAAAAGTCGTTCTTTTATCATAATTCACTGATTAGAAATTGTTAATTTTTAAGCAAACATGATCAAAAACTGATACGATTATCAGGTTTTTTTTCTGTAAGGGGTACCAAAATTAACTTTACTAAATTTCAAGTCTTAATAATTATATAAAAATTCGTATCAACTCACATGAAAGAAATGGGCCATCTGAACTGCGAATTCTTCTGAAATGCGAGCATCATCGGTGCAGAAAGATAATTTTCGTTGATTAAATCAAATTCGCAATCTTTTCCGGTAATATATTGCAGCACCCGGTTTTCGTGGATTAGCAGGTATCGTTCCGTACGCACTCTCTCGAGACCTTCGTCCAAATCATCGACTAAAGTTGTAAAGCGTTGTTTTTCGATTTTCCTCCAGATCTTCATCATCAGTGTTTTGTTATCACCCTGACGTAATAATGCAGATGAGTGGACATTTCAGTGGACAAAACAAGTACATTTCAAGACTGCTACAAATATGAAATCTAGATACCTGAATATCGTCCAAATATGTAGTTCCTTTAATGAATCCAAACTTGTAGTAACCGCTTTCGAAAGCATCTTCGAGACGTTTGAAAGGATAGGAGACAAATGATGCCGTGAAATACGAAATAAGATTGGCCGTATATGCGCTCATAATGAACAAACTGAAAAGCCACATCAAGCCGAAGATCGCTCTTCCTGCGGCGCTGGTCGGCACAATGTCAATTCCTTTTCAGATAATAGAAAAAAAAAATTAAGAAACTACGGTTAAGATCTTAATCCACCGAGTGTTTATAAAACATCGAATGATCGAAGACCTTTAACGAATTGAGCGAGAATTTCGTTAAAGTCCACCAGTTGTCATATCCGGTGTTACCAAACTACACTTGAGTGCAAACCTTGGTGAAAAAAACAATAGAGATTTCTATTGTTATTTGGCCCATTGGTTTCTATTGGTATCAATAGAAAATTTCTATTGGTTTCATTGGTTTAAATTTTTTTCTATTGTTTTCTATTGTCCAGTCAATACATCTAAACCATAGAAGTCAATAGAAGTCAATACAGGAAACATAGAAAACAATTAAAATCAATAAAGTGGCCAAATAACATTAGAAATTTAATCTCTATTGTTTTCTATTGTTCATTCAATACATCTAAACCATAGAAGTCAATAGAAGTCAATACAGGAACCATAGAAAACAATTAAAATCAATAAAGTGGCCAAATAACAATAGAAATTTAATCTCTATTGTTTCCTATTGTTTTCTATTGTTCAGTCAATACAGCTAAACCATAGAAGTCAATACAGGAACCATAGCAAACAATTAAAATCAACAAAGTGGCCTAATAACAATAGAAATTTAATCTCTATTGTTTTCTATTGTTCAGTCAATACATCTAAACCATAGAAGTCAATAGAAGTCAATACAGGAACCATAGAAAACAATTAAAATCAACAAAGTGGCCAAATAACAATAGAAATTTAATCTCTATTGTTTTCTATTGTTTTCTATTGTTCAGTCAATACAGCTAAACCATAGAAGTCAATACAGGAATCATAGAAAACAATTAAAATCAATAAAGTGGCCAAATAACAATAGAAATTTAATCTCTATTGGTTTCTATTTTTTTTTAACCAGGGAAAAAATCGACTAACCTGCATGAATGAAGTAAAAATGTGTTGTTTTTTTTCTCAGCAAACAAATGTCCGATTTAAAATCGGAAAAATGTGTTTTGTAGACAATTTATTCATGTTTATAATTCGCCTAGTGTGAAAAGAATTTCTGCTGAATTTCTCTGGAGAATAGTCTGCCACTCGTGCGGCTACTTCTAGTGGAGCGGTCATTTTATCGAGAAGCCGTTAATTAACACTATGTCTGGATGTGTGTTCATTAAGCTCTAAATAACAAAAATTGCATTCAGAAACACTTACAGACAATGCATGTGGCATAAATAATGAAAATTTGGGTTGCTTTGAGTTCAACATTTTTCACCTCAACGATGCATCAGGAATTTGATGAAAATTAGGCGATTTATAAAGAGGGATACATTGTCTAAAAAACCCATTTTCCCGATTTTAAATCGGACATTTGGTTGATGAGAAAAAAACATTTTTACTTGATTCATGCAGGTGAGTCGATTTTTTTGCAATTAAGTGTAGAAATATGCGATATTTTGTGGAATTTATCAAGGCCGATTTCTTAATCGACAATTACATTTTCCTTCAATTATAAGAATGCTGTGAAAAACTGAACGAAAATACCACCAGGTCTCAAGGGTCATCATATCAGGCGACTTTGACCCTCGATGGTTTTGAAAATCTAAATATTTCTCTAAGGGGCCATTCAAAAATTATGTCACACCTAGGGGGGTGGGTGGGCTGTTTGTTTTTTGTGACAATTGTGACCAAGGGGTCGGGGGTGGTTCGGTAATGTGACATCACACAATCAAAATTTATTTCTAACAGTAAAAAATATGCGGTAAATTTATTTTTTTATTTTTTTAACATTTGAAATTTTGATTAGCAGTCGGGAAAAAAGATTTGGGTCCAATAGTGTCTTAAAATTTTCTTCCCGATAAAATTATAAAAGAATATAGAATTATTAAAAAATAATTGGGAGGGACAGTAATCGACGGGTTGTGACATAATTATGGATGGGGTGAAGTAAAATTTGTGACAATTGTGACAAAGGGGTGGGGGGGTGTTTAAAAAGAGTTAAAAAAGTTGACATAATTTATGGATCACCCCTAACCTTGTTGTCCGAATGATTGTATGGCAGCAAAAAGACAACGGCCGAGGCTTCGATTATCTCTGACAACTTGAGAAGCCACTTTCTGGATTTCCTCTTCAACCAATCCGCTACGGATATGTGCACCTATTCTGAGAACCATGTAGAGTAAGAAACCGAAAAGCGGTATCGCACCCGCTACGCACAACGATACATCCATCGAGAATGGCATTATGTATGCCTACAAAATAATCGAAGTATAACCGGTTAATTAACACGAGAATCACTAATTAAATACTCGATACACGGGAGAAACACAAAATAAAACTCGATAACGGTTATACCAACCTTAATTACGTTGCTGTCGGATTTTGTGGGTCTTCTTATGAGAACGCTAAGTCCAGCTCTGTCGATAGAAGCAGCGGAAAAATCCATCAGTTTAACCCTTGACCCTGTTGGAGTCAGATTTGCTAATGCTAAATCGGCTTCCTAACAAAATTATATAATAATCATTTAATAATTAAAGGCATTAATTAAAGACTGGACCATCTCTATATCCTGAATATGAACCATCCTGTGAGGGTTCCAAATAGGAGCGCAATATTCCAACATAGGACAAACCAGAGTTGCCGAGACAGTTTCCGCCACATTTTCCGAAATACGCGTTGAATGAATTTAAAGCGTTGGTTCACCGCACCAACAATTTTTGCGAGATGGTGACTCCGAGACAGTTTTTTGTTAATATAAACCCCCAGATTCTCGACAGAATTAACGGCAGTGAGTTCAAAAAACATTTTTAGACTTTTTCATATCCAATCAAATAAAAGTAGATGCTTACTGACCTTCCGAACCAGAACTCCGATTAAGCCACTGCACAGTTTTCCTTCACATCGACCGTATGTATGATCAAATGGCACGGTGATATTATATCTATCCAAAATAAAGATTTGATAAACAAAAATGCGATACTACAGGCATCTATTATAATCAAAAGATAATTTAAATAATTACTTGAAATTCATAATTTTTGCGAGTGCATCGATGACATCGATGAGATAGCCCTTAAAAAAATACTGTCCTTCTAAATTCCTGGTTATAAAAACGTAGGGCGGACACTAAAAACAAAGAATGTCTAATGTTATCAAATTAGAAGCGGCAGAAAAAATATTTCACAGAAATATTAAGGAACCGTTCAGAAATTATGTCACACCTAGGGGGGTGGGTGGGTTGTTTGTTTTTTGTGACAATTGTGACTAAGGGGTGGGGGGTGGATCGGTAATGTGACATCACACAATCAAAATTTATTTCAAACGGTAAAAAATATGCGGTAAATTTATATTTTTATTTTTTTAACATTTCAAATTATGAATAGCAGTCGGGGAAAAAAGATGTGGGTCCTGTAGTGACTTAAAACTTTCTTCCCGATAACATTATAAAAGAATATAGAATTATTAAAAAATAATTGGGGGAAGGGGGGAGTAATCGACGGGTTGTGACATAATTATGGATGGGTGTAGTAAAATTTGTGACAAAGGGGTGGGGGGTGCTTAAAAAGAGGCAAAAAAGTGTGACATAATTTAAGGATCACCCCTAACTTACATTAATTGCTACAATCTGAATTGTGAAACCATCAAAATCGAACATTTGCTGGGTCGAATTAACAAATCCATTCGTAACTGTCCACTGACCAAATGACTCCAGTTTTGGTAACGCGAGTCCGGAACTTCGCTTTACTCTTAGAAGCTCTAGGTTCAAATCTTGCGGAAGGTATTCGCGGCCGGTTATTTTCTGTAAATTAGACATAACAAGAAGCGGTGAAGTACGATCGTGAACATTATTTAAAAAATGCATGAAAAGCTCGATGAAACGTACGCTTCGATTGCCCATGAATTTTGAATCCGCAAAATAGGAATCCGAATAGCACTGATTCTGAACCGTTTTCTTGAAATTCGGCTTATTTTGTATCGGCGTATCTTCGGGTACAACCAAGTACTTTTCTAACGACTGAAGTGCAGAACTAGCAGGGGTCTAATTTATTTTTATAAAAATAGACAGCAATTAGTAATTCCGGTTGATATTATTACGGTACAAATTTAGTAATTGAAAATCTTACTTTTCCTCCAAAATGTCGCATCATAATTACGTCCGTATCGAACTGGAGTTTAAACAACCGTAATAAATCGTCGGTACCGTTGTTAAAAACTAGCCATCTATAAAACGTACCAAATAATTGCATCTTCGATGCCTAATAGAAGAAAAAAGTAGTTTAAAAGTCCAAAATGTGATTTCTAGTCACGGAGCAAATCACAAAAAAAAACTACAAAATTTAAACACAACGCTATCATATTTTATAAAAATTACCTGGTCTATGATTTCTTTGGTGTATTGGTGACCACAAACTACGATTACGGCTTTAACTTCTCGGACACCGTGGTCAAAAATAGCCAAGCGTCTTAAAAAGTCAATCGGTTGAACCGTTTCCGTAGTTTGGATTAATTTCAGACTAGCAACTCGCTGATAAGGTTTAAAAGCGTGATAAATTTGCTTGGCTTCCGTCAAACCTAAAACAAGTTCTTATTAGATAATTTTCATAAAATATCGATTTAAAAAATCCATCTTACCGAAAATCTCATCGACGTATAGATAAAGGTTTCGCCACTGCCAATTGTCTACGATATCGGGCAATAACGCGGAAATAATTCCCCAAAATTGTTTTCCACCTGCTCGATCGTTGCAAATTTTCCGTTGTTGTCGTGACTGCGATAATCCGGTTATCATTAACTGGTTATTTGTAGGAATCGAAGTGCTTTCCTTAATGTTCGATGATTCGAGTAGCGATTCGGCAAATCTAAGCATCTCACGACGAGCAATCAAAATAACTCGAGTTATTCCAGACGCATTAATCGAAGCCACTGAAATGGATAAAAGTAGAGATTTTTCACTTTATATTCTTGTTTAAAACTAGATTTACGGTTGATAGTGCGAATTGCAGCATCATCTCAAAGCATTTTCTTTAAATTAAGGGAAGAATAAATGAATAAAAATCAAATTATTTTTACTTACTATGATTCGCCAATGTGATAAATCCGTGACATTCGACTTTCCAATAAATTATGGGTACAGCGGACGCCTCGAGTACATTTTTCAATTTCATCAATGCCTGACGTTCCTCTTCACAATGTTCAGCTAAAATTCCTGTTAAACAGAAGTTATAAAAATGACATATTAAAAAAAAATGAACGGAATTTTTCAAAAATGATCTTACCTACAGGTTTCATCTCTTCGTCACATCTCGCACAAACAAAAATTGGGAAAACCAAAAGGACCCATCTAACCGCAGAAGGCATCGTAGTACGGAATAAAACAAATTCAGATTTGCACTAGGGTCAATTTCACAAAATACTAGTTAACAATGACAGGAAATTATTTTGTTCATCATATCCGTAATTGAATTTAAATTATTAATAAGAAATTCTTGCAAAATACATGACAAATTGGAAGCGAATCATTCATTCGATAATGTAAAAATCGCGACATCGCAATAGAAATAGATATTAAATATGTGGGAACCACTAAAAAAATCACATCTGCCAGATAACCGAATAATTGCAAAAATTATGGTATTAATAAGGTTATCAAAATTCATATCAGACCACAATCGTGCCGATATTAATTTTATGAAATATCACGCTACCCAAGTTGTATGACAATTGCGAAGAAAATTACGAAAAGACTCGTAATTTATGATATAGCTAAAAATAAGTTTGAGACCACCTCAAGCTTAATCAAGTACATTTATATGGTTATATAACCATTTTTTTTTTTATTAAGCTATATTCATGATACATAAGGAATGATGATGGTTGACTGATTTAAAATCTGCGACACTTGGCTATCAAATTTACACAATATGAAAATTCGTGAATAAAGCCCCGTTCTCACGACGTCACTAATGTCGGGACATCGAATGTTGCGTCAGTGCCATCGTGTAAACAGCCAAGGACACCGATGTCACAGCATCGATTCGGCGATGTCGCCTTTTAAAATTTTTTTATATTTGACACCGACGTCACCACACTAGCGGCAATTATCATCGTGTGAACAGTTATTTTAGTGGAATCGCAGCGGGATTTAGTCGCTGAAGAGTAGTTTATATACATGCGTCGTTTTGAAACTTGTTATTTGTTTATTAAAATCAATTTTAAATTAATTTTGGAAATGTGTTCGACTCACATTTGATGTTTTAAAGTTCCGGGAACATTATCATCGGCATCCAATGTTTGTGGGACAAACATAGAGCGGATTGCAAAAACGGGAAAATGCCGAAGTGCATTATTACTCGTCGAGTTCTGGAGCAGACGAAAAGGTACGCCATGTTGCTTTTATGACACACAAAACGCGACATTTCAGTGGCATCGTGAGAACGGGCAAATGCCGTGGTAGCAAATGTCCTGAAATTAGCGGCATCATGAGAATAGGGCTTTACGCTCGATGAAATCCTATTCGAATGAAAAATCATTCGATGCGTTCAATGTGAAAACCACGTAATCTCGAGATTGATATTTAATCGTACGATATCATCCAACAATCCAAAATGATGCATTTATGAAACGCAAGTTGAGTCATTGCATGACAATCCATGAGTTCGCCAGCGTTCCCACCACATCATCAAGACAAAGCAGTAATTATTACTTGCTCGTGGTTAACTGGCGAACCTTCGACGCCGATTTCCATTTCTTCACCACTAGGACCATCCTTTTGTTGCGGGTGAGGTATGATTTCCAAAAACATGTCTTTGTCCCCGGTGTACCTCTGGATTATCGTAGCGACCACCGGTACTTTAACTTGAACAGCTTTCAAGCTGCAGATGGAATTTACATTTTCATTTTCAGCATCACAGATCGTGATTTTTCCGGCCTGTCTTAGCTCCTCGGCAGTTGCAGGAATCAAAACCTGTTTGAGAGAACAATTTGCAAATGGGAATCCGCAAATTCGTGCCGCTTGTCGTAAAAATTTATTTGGCGTAACCACTTACGTGCATATCGTTCTCAGCTTGGACAACTTTCAATAGGACAGGAGATCCTTGAAATGGTTTCAGCGAAGCAAAAATCGATTTCCCGTTTTCTTCGGCTTCCCTCACACCGTTGGCAACGATACGTGGAATTAAAATGCCATTAAAATTGGAAGTATCTTTTTTTAAGGCATCTTGAAAAGCATAAAAAAAATAATAATAAAAACAGAAAATTAGTGATCAATTAGTGCAAAAAATATATTTTAATTTCAACGGAATCCTCGATTATCCGAGTTAAAGTGCATCGCCGCTCAGTAAATACAGACAATCTTTACGTCTCACCTTTTTGTATTTTCTTATTTTTTTTCTCTTGCACTTTTTGCAGAAGTTCTTGTTTAATGCCCTCGTCGAAATTGATTGTCTTATCCCCATTTGGCAAAGTAATTGTACGGGCACTAAATAAATGCATATAAATTAAAACTTTAAATTCTATCTAATATAAAACCGGGAAAAAACTTTCACCTACTTATTTGACGGGCGTCCCCATTTCGCCAAAACATCGCCACATTCGCTACTTTCTCCAATTTTCTTATTTGTGTTATGCACGCACATTTCGTGAGCCCGCAGACTAATTTTTCGTGAAAATTCCAAATCGCACAACATGCATTTCAGCTTGGGTTTATTTATATGAGCATGGGCCTTTAAGTAAAAAAAAAAATTAAGATGACTTTTGAAGTTGGCAAATAGAGAAAATTAATCAATCAAGATTATCAATAAAACACTTACCTTATGGCACATAAGGTTCGACATTTGATTGAAGCCTCGGTCACACTTGTCACATTTATAAGGCCGTTCATCAGTGTGGGTAAAAAGATGATTTTTCAAATTTCCTTTCTGATGAAACCCTTTTCCGCAGATTTCGCATATATGGCTTTTTTCTTTCGAATGTATTCTTTTATGAGAAATGAGAGTAGAAGCTCGATTGAAGCTTTTGCCACAAAACTGGCAAAGAAACTCCCGCGAATCATTGTGTGAAGCTTTATGACGGCACAGGGTGCTTCCCTGAAAAAAATAATTTTATAAAGATACATTTATGCACAAAGTAAGCAAGGTTTTTCATAATTGTTTAACCATAATAGAGTTTGAGCATGTTTTCTGTCTTTCACTTAAATTAGCATTTGTTTGTTTGTCGATTTTTAACGTTGGCCTATTTTTGCAACACGAGGGAGCCTTCAACACCAACCTCAGAATTTTGCCTACGAGGGAGTATTTCCACCCCCTCTTGAGGGGTCTTTAACGTGCAACAATCAACACCGGACCTCGGTTTAAACTCTCATCCGAAAGAGTCGCCACTTAGGGAATTACAAGTAATTTCTCCCATCCGTAAAAATTCCCATCGACCTTGACCTGGGAGCGAACCCAACATCTTTTGGATCGAGAGGCAAGCATGTAACCCACTCGACCGCCGGCATCGGCTCCGTAAAACGGTCATGTGATACAAATCTTCTACGATAAACTAGCAAGGTTATCGTTCAACGTTAACTTTAAACCAATTAACTGAAATGTTACCAGGTTCTACAGGACTCAGCCCGCCACATTCTTTTTAAGAAGTGTGGGGTTATTTCGCGATAATATTTGTTAGTACACAAGGTAGCATCCCAATTCCTCGTTATGTTAGGAATACCCTATAAAGTTCTGACCGTGCAAGCGCATTCTTAAAAATACCCGTGCTGTCAATCTCGTTAACGATGGCATGCTCAAACTCTCAATTAACTGTATAAATTCTCACCTGTGAAAATGCTTTGCCACAAATATCACAGGAATATTTCTTTTCGGAGTGAGATGCAGCATGCTTCTCCAGATGTTTTTGATGATCGAAAACCAAACTGCATTTTCCACACTCCCACTGCTTAATAGTTTTATTGCCTTTTCTGGACCAACGAATGAAGTGCCGATTGTTTAACGAGTACTCCTCATTTTCCTCTTTTAGCATATCCTGAAATAAGAAAATCTTTCAAATGAATGCCGGCTTAAACAGCATCAGTTCCGATATATATAAATAGGCGTTAAATTGAATGTACCGTTTCGTTTTCTGCCTGCTCACTGCCTAAATGAATACGCTCTACCGCTTCCTCAACAGAGTCGAACATTTGCACGACAACATCGGCACTGGTTTTACCTTGAAAAATAAATTTATAACAAACTTTATAGAGTAAGATGTCTATCCTGAATGCAGTTTAGTAGAATAAAGCCCCGGTCTCACGATGCCACTAGTTGTTTCGTTTTCGGGTATCTTAAAAGCAACATGGCTTTAACTTTAATCAATATTTGATTTCGAGCTGGGATAATGATTTAGCATTATTCGGTCAAACTTATTTTTAACAAAGAAGTAAAGCTGACCTTGTCGTGGCTTCTTGGCTTTAGGAGCACGTTTAGACCTAACTCTCGTACTCTTTTCCGGATATGTAATGAAACCCTCGAGAGCTCTACGTTTTCTCGTCGACACTCTAAGTCGAGTCTTTCTTGAATTTGTGTCCTCGTTTTCAGGAATGGAGATGGTTGGTTCGATCTCTTGATCAGCAGAATTTTCATTTTCGTTAACATCGCTGCTTGAGCATGTTATGACTATTAAATTATTATCAATGAAGAATAATGAGCAAATAGTAATAAAAAACAACTGCAATAAACCTCAACCAAGAAATAAAAACAAAAATTACCAGCAGATAATTCTTCAATTTGTGGCTCTTCTTGAGACAAGCATATTTCATTAATGTCAGGAACACTAACCACTTCGGTGTCTACGGACACATGATTTTTAAATTTCATCGTAATCCAGGGTGGGTATGCGACGTAGCCATGGTCAGCCATTGCAGGTTCACAATGCTCTTCGAGATCATCATCTTGGTAGGCCACCTCTTCTTCATCTTCAACTAGGTTACCTGTGAAAATACGCAGATGTTCAGTAAATATTATCTACTGGTTAATTTTAGTAAAACAAAAAAGTACTCGCCATCAGTGCAGATAACTATTACAGCATCTTGTTCAGTGTCGACAATTATTTCTTCCTCATTTCCTCGAATGCTGCCATCGGCATCTAATGTTACAAAATATGCAAAAATGCACAATTACAATGGTTATAATCAAACTTCTTAAACTTTAGTTAGTCATCTAGGCAGGGGGTCGTACCCAATTTCAGGAGAATGCTCCTATGCCAGTAGTGAAATAGACATCATTGTTAGATTGAATTTATACTAAACCAGGACATTTGCCAAGAAAAGCTATTCTATCGTCTTATCGCATGCAAAAATTGACCAACAGTAAGCATCCGTCTTGGCACGACGCTCGATCAAAGGATTCGAGTGATTATGTCTACTCCTACAGCGGTCATTAGGCCTTAATAAATTTGAACTATGAGAAAGATTAAAAGGTTTGAATAACCCCATAGATAACTTTTCGCGTCTGGACCTCAACGTGCCGCAATTTAGAGAGTGGAGCATTTCTGTCACACACGCAGAACGTTGATAACTGCACTTAACAAATCTGGCTGCCCTATGATGGACCATCTCTCTATTCTGAATATGAACCATCCTGCGAAGGGTTCCAAATAGGAGCGCAATATTCCAACATAGGGAGAACCAGAGTTGTGTAGCCAGTTTCTGTAACATTTTCCGCACATTCTCGAAATACGCATCGAATGAGTCTAAAGAGTGGGTTCGCTGCCCCATCAATTTTTGTAAAATGGTGATTCCAAGTGAGGTTTTTGGTAATATAAACCCCCAGATACTTGAAAGGATGAACGACAGCGAGTTGAACCCCATCCAGAAAGGACTCAGGTTGGCGAGGTTTCAGTTTACGAGAGAAACTCACCACTACGCATTTCCCTTTATTTTACTTCAACAGCCATTCATCGCACCGGGAAGGCAGTACAACGAGACATCACAATTTAAATACCGATTTGGTTGCACATGGATTAGCCATGTTAGGACTCAATAATATTTTGACGAGTACACTTCACTATCAATATTGTACTGCTACATATTACAGCTGTGATAACACTTCATGAAGTTTTTTGAAATCTTTGCTTGATCATGGGAAGACCACACCGATGTTATTGGAGGCTCTGCCGACCACCGATGAGCATAGTGGCTTGACCAAACCACATTTTAATTTGACCTAATATAACTCATATTCCTAGACCAAAAAGTATAGTAAATTGCATCAAATGTTTAAACTGTCAATAATCTTGCAAGTTAGCAAAAAACATTAGATGAAGTTGTGTATGAAACCTCGAGTTGCGGAATTTCGTCAACTTAGTTGCAGTTTCAGAAATTCTGTAGTTGAACACGACTCTTGTCAATAATTAAATGAAAATGTTTTACCCAAATCACATTCATTCTCTTCTTCTATGGCCATCGTATCCATCGACAAAGACATTGCAAACGAATGTAGGTCTCGCTAACACACATTACAAATAAAACGAACTAGATTTCATTATAAACACATTGACTTTATAACCTCAGTTTAACACTTGACCTAACATGCTGCTAATTAATAAACCAAAGCGAAAACTACTTGAAATCCCAAATGATACAAAACAAAATTTAAGACTCTCTGAGGAAACGGGCAAGAGCTGAACTAAATTTCGAGCTATGGCGCTTTTGATAAAAGACGGCCATGTTTAGGCGGCAGATTTGAAATTTGAAAACCATATTTAGGCGGCAAATTTGAAAAATGAAAGCCGTTTTTTTGAAAGTATATAACTTAAAAAACAAACTGGTATGCTTAGTAAACATGGAGATACACAAAACTAACTTTAAAAAGCGAAATTTCACATCCAATCGTTTAAAATACAATATTTCCACAGAAAAATATTTTTAAAAAACAATGGATAAAAAAAAATAATAACCTTTCTGGGGCCTACTGCCCCAAAATACATCCTGTATAACGAGACCTAAGCCGTGGTTAATAATATCACCCTCCTAACTTGCCCTAAAGTCAAAATTTTTGGGAAACGATAACTAAAATACGATCAATCGGCTCGATGTGCCACCAACTTTTTTTGTCGTGGCTCACCGATCCCCCCCCCCTCCCTCCAGCTCCCAACCACACCTTTAATTCACTCTCGAGCCTCAAAACTGAAATGGTCGTTCTCCTTAGACGAACAACTAGCAACGCCGATGACAAGGTACCGCAACTCAGTGAGGGACAGGATCCAGGCATCCACCCCCCTATACAAAAATACCAATACTTCACCCCATTCCCTAAAACGTACCTAACCATAAACATCCCCTTTTTCCTAAAAAAAATTCATCTTACAAACCCACACAACGCATGCCACATTATCCCCTAAGATCCTTGTACCCTATGCGAAACCAGAGTGTCGGACTGGCATCATCTTCTTATTCAGCTACACTAAACCCTTTATTTCTTCCGCTAAAACCAAACCCCCACGATCGAATTTACAAAGCTACTTATATTAAATTATTAGTACACTCATACCCCGCTTTACGGCCTAAATACGTCCCTGAAAAGTTGGCCGTAAAGCGAGCCGTTTAAAGAATCAATTCTTTCTGCATTGAGATTTTCATTTTTTCCCCAATCCATATAAGTTGTTTTATCGTTAGCCAAATCCGACCTTGTTTGTGCAAATTGGGGTAACTTAGCACATTTTTTGGCTACTTTCTTTAATTACAGCATTTTCTTTTGGCCGAATAACAAAACATTCTGGACCATAAATCGAAACTGTGTCATTTGCATTTAGTTGTAAAATAAAAGTAGCGATAACTACAATTTTAGCCATACATTTTTTTAAAAAAATAGGAATAATTTCTAAGATTAATATATTTAAAAACACAGCAAATTGGCAAATATGATCATTTACAGGAAAATCCCTTCCTATTTTACATTTGATAAAAAACCACATGTGACTAACATACAATTTTAAAAATATCATAACCAATGACCCATTAAAATACCATCTCTAAAAAAAAGTCTATCGCATGCAGAAATTTGTAAATAAACGCATAGTCATTGCATGCTTACCTCCCTTCTGTAGCATTCATTTTTTTATAGGTTAGTTAAGGTGACATTTCCCATTTCTGGCCTTCACAATCATAATTAAGTCTATGTCACCTGAAAAAGATGTTACAAAAAAGCACTTGAATGGAGTAATATTAAATTGAAAGTAAATAATGGATGGCCATTAACCTGTATTTTTCCACCATCAACTATGCCATGTAGTGTTCAACATGAACTTACATAAGTTAGACTATAAAAAAAGGTTAAATTATCATCAGACACATAAATCAATCTTAAGTAGATTAGCCGAACTCTTATTCGGACCTTGAAATGAACGCCACGGGGTCACATATCCACTTTTGTTATTTTAAGAAATGTGCATTTCATTCATGTAACCAAAACATTTGTATAGAGGGCAAGAATAGGCTTATATTTTTAAAAAAGTTTTATAAGACTTGACTTGAGAGGATCAAAATCAAGAAAATGTACATTTGCATAGTTTTGTTCTTGAAAGTTTTAATTTTAAACTAGGGTTAAATTTATTTCTAAACTAGAAAAATTGCACTTTAAATGCAAAGTACAATTCTCTTTTATATTTTGCCAATTTGGGTTGAAATTTGTAAAATTGTTTGGAATTCTGGGGATCTATCCCCAAGATCCCCCGAATATTTACGGTCTTAAGCTCTAACTTACCATGATTTGCTAAAACTTGAATACTTTATATAAATGTTTATAAATTATACTCTAAAATTGTAACTGATTATATCAAGTCTTAACAAATTAGATACAGTAGAACCTGTCTAAATGCATACACTTGGGACCGGTGAAAAATCTGCCTTTACACAGTTTCATTTATAAACATGGGTCCCGTAACATTTTATGCTTTTAGAGAGGTTACACAGGATGCATTTAGAAATTTTCTTCTGTATTCATAAAAATATAGTCAACCATTACAAAAATTATGATGAATATTTCAAAAAAGATGAGGATTTCGAAAATATTAGATTTCAAGATTCTTGACCCCACTTCAAAGTGAAAATATTGAGATTTGCTTTCCCAAAACCAAATTATAGACTTTAAAAACTCAAATGATAATAACAAATAAAAATACAAAATAAAAAATTAACTTTGATTTTCACAAAAGCTAAAATACAAAACATCTCTAAGTTCAAATCGTTTCAAGTTCGTCTTTTTTTTATGTCATTACCATGCATGAAATTTCACTTCCGCATGTATGAAAAGAAGGCATTAACTCTATTGTGACCTAGCAAAAAGTCTTTAGTCATTGTGCTTGTCAGGGTTTTCGTGTCTAAATCCGTACAAGGGTATAACCTTTATAATAAAAGTCATGGATTTAGGGAGGGGAATTTTTCACTGATGTCAGGTCGTTAGTACATTTCAAACACTCGAGTGAGATAATAGGACAAGAGCACACTAACACCTGACTGGTGTTTATTTATTTCAAAGCCAGATCCTGGAAGATAGGTCAGTATATAAATGTCAGAAACCAAACGAATTTAGGCATTCGAACGAATTCAGCAATCTCACAAGGAGTTTGTAATTCATTACAGCAACCGAACAACGATATTATCAAAAACAAGGCTCAGGTAAGGACATTTTAAATGTAATATTAGTTGGGCTTGGTTTAAAATGCAAGTTTTGTTGATTAATTGTAAACAATCCCTTGAAAAGTGGATAAAAAGTGTAAATATATTGCATAAATTGATTAATTTAAAAACAAGAATCAGTTTAAATTTTGGCAATTAGTTACTTTATAAATTTAGGTAGAAAATTTTAAAATGTACTATTATTTGGCAAATATACAAGTTTGCTTAAAATGCAAGCTTTGTTTATAATTGTAGATATTATAAATTGATTAATTTAAAAACGACAATTAACTACTTTATCACCAGCCTGTTTAAGAGTTTATAACTTAATTTTCACTTTTAAAATATATCTTTAATGACAGAATTAAAAAAGTACTACTATACATAAATAATTATATTTCCACTTCTTTATATATAAGACTTTTGTTGATTACTTTAATCACTTATTTTCAAAACCTAATTGGACAATTAGGAAAAAATTTCGCTTATTTCCAAAACCAGCAATGAAGCTAAAAAATTCATGTCTTTCCTGGTCTTTTCAGGTTTATAAAATTTCATTTTTTAAATTTTTCACACACAAATTGGGAAATAATTTTTAAAAAATCTTACGATATTAAATTATTTCTAGTGAATACAACAAAAAATAAATACAAATATTGTAACGTCCACTAAAATTCAAACAAAACTTGACCAAATAAAAACTGCCTGTAAAATCTATTTAGTAAAATTAATTTAAAAAAATTGAAGGATCTTTATTTTTTGTTACAGAAATGAAAGCGAGTATATTATTTCTGTCTATATTCTGTGCGAGTCTGTTACTACTATCGAGAGTTGAAAGTCAGTCCCTGACATCGCCTTTCGTGGCCCTATGTCGAAGGACCTGCGGTGGTTACGGCATATTTCGCAGAATGTGCTGCATGGTAGATGACGTCTGCTGCACCAGTAAGTCGATTATTAATTTACAATAAATTTCAATGGACCTCAAATTTTATTTTATGAATAGTTGAAAAGACAACATTTTTTTTTCTACAGAGCCTAATGAATGTCCCGAAGATCCCACTCAGAACATCCTCATCAGGATGTGTCAGAGTTGCACCACGGACACAGATTGCTTTTTCACATCTAAATGCTGCGAATCAGAAGGCAAAAAATGCTGTACCAGCGTCAGGTCATCCTTTTTTAGAAAGAGGTAGGCTGTGTAACTTGTAATCACTTTTGAAACTTTCTAGAAACTTATTGCTTCTATCATCAAAGTTGTTGAGGTGTTAAAAAAATCACCGTTTTTTCCATCAGGTATCTTTGAAAAAAACATTTAATATAAATTTCGTTGTTTTGTTATTTTAGCGGACACGAGAGATCGAAAGTAAAGCCGGAAAGTTCAAAAGTGACCGTAGCACCAAGCATGGCGAACGACGTACAAGAAACGACAACATCGGCTACATCGTAAACGATTTCCAGAAAACTTACCAAAAACGAATCAACAATCTCAAGCAACTATTAAATAAACTAATCTTATACGATGCTAATTCAAGAGCATTATTATTTGCCAACCATATTTTTTAAATCTCAGAAAGATGTGCTGATTATTTATTGTTAGAATCCGATTTAACTAGTCCGGATAGATGTCGGTGGCATCGTAACTCCGAGAGTTGTGACCACAAAATCTTATCTGTTATAATAAGCCACCATCGAAGCATTATTAGATATCATACATAACTTTTTAACATTAATTTATGACCATTTCAGTTTAATTTTTTTCAGCATTTTTTTTCTTCATATTTTGTTTACTGTATTTTTAAATAAACTTAAAATAAAACATAGAAAAAAAATCATAAATGTGACCAGTTTTATTTCATGTTATTTATTTTAAACAGGCATGAACAAAGTAGCCGAAATTTAATGTTAAAAAACTCATAGCCTGAATTTTTGTTGTTCACGCAAATCAATTACATTGATTAAAAATTTCAACGGGAAAAATTATAGTTAGTGTACACCCAGAATGATTTACAATTTTGGTTTGAAAGTAGGCATTTGATCGATATTAAATTTCCCATGACGTCCTATTCCAGATACAAATTTAGATGCTCCTATAATTAGTTAAATTAAATGTAAATTACGAGTGCTCAGTTTTTCATGATCTTTATCTTATTATTAATTTTTAAAAAATGTTTATTTTGTTGCCTACCTTCCACGGCTTCTTTAAAGATGATATCTTTGGAGTGTTCCCATTCGTACCTGAGAGCATCTTCCATCGATTTGGCTTCATAAGCAGAATAAAATGCCGAACTTCTGTCGGCCAACATACACTCCTGCGGGAACTTACAAATTGATAATGCCAAATTGATTGCTTGACCTAAAGCTAATCAAAATACATAAAATATCGCAATTAATATCTAGTTGCATTTTTAGACCCCTATTGCTAAGTCTTTCATGGTACGACATTTGATAAGACTTTCACCGTAACTTACCAGTTCCACATGCAACCAGTCGATTGGCCAGACCAAAATCGAGGGCTTCTTTTGCGCTAACACCTCGTCCAGTTAGAATCATGTCCATTGCGCGTCCAAATCCAACTATTTGTGGCAATCGGACAGTCCCGCCATCAATCAAAGGCACACCTAAGAAACTTGTGTTAAATTCCTTCTTATATTCATCTTATCATCATTATTATCAGAACTTTTCTTACCGAATCTGCGGCAAAAAACGCCCATGATGGCAGTTTCTTCAACAACTCTCAAATCGCAAAGTAATGCTAATTCGAGACCACCAGCAACTGCAAAACCACTGACTGCGGCGATGGTAGGTTTTGAAAATACTTTTTGAGTGGGCCCCTATTTATAACAATTACTTCACATTAATTTACCATGGAAATTCCAGCTGCTAATTTTTAATATCACACTGAAAAAATGTGTACCATGGGTCGCTTTTTGTTTGTAACTAAAATGTCATATATTTCTTTTTTTGGCACATCAGGAATACTGGCTACTTCCGACAAATCCATTCCGGCACAAAAATTGCCACCTGAAACAAATTATTTATTAGCAAATATTTCAGGCGATATGTAATATAAAATTCTCGAAAATTTTGTGAAAATTATGTTCTACTATTTTGTTATTGTAATTTAATATAACCAGACTTCTGTCCTTTCAGAAGGAGAGCCAAAGAGCAATATCATGCCATAATAAAATATGGCAACACACCATAACATACACGGTCCAAAGATAAGCTATTATTACAATATCCTATGCATTTATGTTTAATGTTATGAGAAATTAAGTAAAATTTCTCACCAACTCCATATAAAATTGCCACACGTAAGGATTCATCCTTTTCAAATTCTTCAAAGGCATCGACTAATAAGCAAGCGGTTTCAGTATCGACACAATTTCTTTTCTCGGGTCTATTCAGTCCAATAAGAAACAACTTTTCTCTTTTCTCCGTAATTACTTTATCTTGAAAAATAGAAATAAAAACAACAAATTACACTTAAAATCCATCGAATTCACCAAGCGATACTGTTACAATCTGCCATATACGCTTAATCAGCCAGTACTCATAATCACGAGTAGAAATTTTTAGAGACTGTTTACGATACTACTATAAGCTCATAGTATGGAGTTTGATTCCACAGGTACTCGTAATCAGTACTTCTGCACACAAGTACATATTTTCTCAAATTTGATTACGCATTTCATATTACTACTCATTTATACATGTACTCTACTTTTATATGATTCCACTGTAATCGTAATCAGTACTCCTACTCGTGTCTACAACTTGACCAATCATACAATAAACTATTCAAAAATCTGATTTGAAGTTTAATTAGTGACAGGAAATGACTGGAAATAATGCAAATCCTGAACACTTAAACAGACACTAGTATGCAAATTAGTAATGTGATTATACATTAATTCATGCTAAGCATATTACACCATTATCCAGAACTTGAGTTTGATAAATACAAAACCACCAAGCATGACAAGCACTAGAAAAGCTGATGACGCAAGCAATAAACGTGTCAGGCTTCCAATTAACATAAATTATGTACAAATTAATCTACTAAATGCACGTAAATTATGCAATAAAAAAATAAAGTTTTCAGTTTTTTTAGTATTTTAAATTTAATCCCTGCCTTTAAACCACTTGTGCACTTTCGCAATTTAAGGTCAGCATTAACTTCTTTTTAAAATAATCACTTGTGGTTTCTGTTTTAAGAGACACTTTTGACACACCCTGTACGAATCAGGAACGGTCTCTCATACTTCATAAAACGCTCGATAAAATAAGTTTATTAATAACTTTAAATTGCAAAACTCATGCAAAAATAGTAAATAAGGTCTATAATTACTGTTTGAATTGGTAGAAGTGCTGCATTTTACACTGCAAATAGCTGAAACACGAAAAGATTTAGCAAAGGCCGGGCATGGCCTCAACATAGAAGCTAGCCTAAACATGTTAAAAAGTTATATAACCAGCAAAAGTGATGTGTTAAAAAAAAAGCAAGGTTAAGGACAACTGACAAAGGACTTTGTTACTTGAGCTGAATGTCAGAAAGGCCAAATAATAATACTCAGTGACATGATGATCAAATAAACAGCAATGAAGTTCGACCCATACGTTATCAGTCAATAACCTAAGGACTATGGCAAGCCATACCAGACATATTAGATACAGGGTGTCATTTGATGCAATTCGAACCCAATTTCAGGAGAATGCTCCCCTAACCGTGCATCAAACCTCAAAATATTTGTAGACCTTTCTATAGATAATAGATAGAAATAAATGTAAAGATGAAATAACAAGTAAAGTCTGAAAAATAAAATTATAAATGAAAATTCTCTTTTAATATAAGAAAATGTAAAAAAAAGCAGATTCAATCGAAAATGATATGATATGTTTGGAATATTACAGCACTTTTAAAAAATAAGGAATTTTTGGAATACAACTAGCGATGAATGTATATGAAAATATGAAAATAAAATGGCAGCTTATACAGTACATAAATAAATGGTAGATTATACAGTAAGCCAACATGTTTCATGTTGAGAATTGTACGTAAACTGCACAAACAAGTTCTTAAAACTCTTTAGGCCTAGTACATTTAGAACATAACCATGTGTTAAAATTTTTGGTATTTAGCAATGTATACATGAATGAAATTTCAGTACAACATAATCAAAACTGGTTTTAATATAAAACGTTTTGTTTAGATTGTCAAAAATAAATAAAATAATAAATAATTTGGTCGGATATGTTTAAAATAATAAACAAAAATACTTTTTGGAAGTTTTACGGCATTCGTATAACTTAACGTATAAAATCTTTATCGGCATTTATAACAAAGTTTTGTAATGTTTTCAAAGAGAATAAATATGCCAAAAATTATACGAATACAAATATATTTTCTCACTAAGGGGGTATATTAAAATCCAATGGAGTTGAATAAAGCAAACATTCATCATTTGAAAGTTGTTAAATTTTAGAAAAATGAAAGTTTTTAAGTTTAAAAAAAATCCACGTTTCGTAGATTCTTAATACTGACTATATGTTCATAATTTACCTCCATTTTTTAAAGACAAGTGGCAATCCGATGGGACTTTGGAATCCACTGAACCACGTAGATATTATCCTCAGTAACTGTTGCCATCACTATTTTTTTCCAGTTCAGCCAAATGTCGATACAAATTATAGCAGAGGTTGAAAAAGTTTTTGACCACAAAGGCTCGTGAAGATTCAGATCGAGTAAATCTTTCTTTTGTTGATATAAATAAATGTAAATACCACCTAGAAATCATTATTATAAGACATTAATTAAAAAACAGGACATTGTAACAGATATTTTTACTATTTGTGGAAAACCTGATCCTACCTGTGCTTGTACCAAGAATGAAAAGGTTACAAAAAACCTTTACAGATGTAACATAACTCTTCAGGCTTGCAAGAGTGGAATAAGCGTGGTAATTGCATCCATCCAAAGAGATGCCCAAGTAGTCGTCGACTATAATCAAGAATATAAATATTAATAAACGAAAACCTGGCAAAACATATAACTACGAAATAAGCTCAGACTATTGACTAACCAGTAAGAAACACGATCGTGTTTTTATGAAACAAAAAGCAGGCCTTTATGACGGCATCTTCGAGTCTAACGAGGCTATTATTCGCCGCGGGTTTAAGGGTTGGAGCAGCGAGGGATGTCCACAACTTTGCTTTTAGGTCAAACGTGTACCTATCCATGTTTTCGGTTATGACTGAGAACTTTAAAAATAAATTCAATTAAAGCGCAAAAGAAGAACTATCGATAACATTTAAAAAGTTCTGAAAACTGCCTAACTATTAAACTATACGAGGTGATATATCATAAAATACTTTTACTTACCTCATCTTGCCATAACCCCGTCATCCAGCTACCAGTTGGCAGATTGTCTCGAGGAACTGATATAGGAATTAATTCCATAATCACGCTTGACGGTTCGGCGACGCTCATCTCGCATATAAAAATACTCCCTTCATGGCCTTTGGCCAAAAGTATATTCTCAAATACTCTACAAAAACAAGCAGACATTGTATTATTATTCATCTTTCATTCAATAATAAATATTACACCCTTATAATACATGACTTTGGTGTACCATTACCTCAAGCAGTCTATAGGTCCAGGCATGTTGATCGACTGGTTTTCATACTCGGAACCATCCTTTGAAATCTGTAGTGGCACCACCTTTATCGTACGATCCTTACTGGACGTTATTACATGGTGGTGCGCAGTTATGCAATCAAGGGCATAATATCTTCCTACAAAATACACGAATAAGATTAATTTAAAAAATTCAAACACTCGAGAAAATATTAATTCCTGCTTGGTGTTAGCAGCATAGCGGCGTCACACATGCGGTCATCGGCGAGTGCAGAATCATTCCTTTTTCACCCGAGTCTTTTATTGACACCACACATGGGCTATTTGGCAAGTGGTAAATATTTGCCCTTTGCCAAAGTACTTGCCAAATGGCAAGCTCACCAATACACACACGTGCGTATTTACCGAGTGTCAAGTTTATACGGGAACGTAATTAAAATTGTTCTTTCCACAAAAATAACAAATTATATTGTAGAAAACTGATTGATGAATCAGGTAAGGTATAGTTTCATTCATATATTATCTTTTTCTGGTAAACCACTTGACGAATATGTGTACGTCAGCTAAGTAAACATTGGCCCACTTTGATGTGGGATAAATACCGACTTCTGGTGGGACTGGCCAAAAATAGGCAAATAGACGAGTGACCGATACACACATGTGGCATTTGACAAAGTACTTAACAAATGCCATATGTGTGGAGCCGCCTTTTCGCCGAAGACATTACTACGTGTCGAGTACGCCGGTACACATACGAGTGTTTCGTCGAGTGCCGAGATTTTACGGGAACAACAATCATGGAATCGTAACCGTGGGAAAGGCGAGTTCCTAGACGAGTACCCGACAAACATTACTAGGAATTCGGCGAGTGGCCACTCGGGACTCACCGAATGCCGCATGTGTGGCTCGGCTTTCACAGGGTTGACAAATGCAGCACGGCAGCACCATTACTCCCTCGATCTCTGTCTAGCAAAAATGCTGTCTACATTTATCAGCTGTACCAAGCACTGGTTGTAAAAAACTGGAACTTTACCTATGTTGAATAAATCCACAAGGGCAATATCCGTGACAGCCTTCTTGTGTTTACATAAGGGTTGAACCACTTCACCGTAATCTGCATCCCACAGCCACACGTTTCCACATGCGTTGCCAGTTATTAAACAATTTCCTATAGTATCATAATGAAATAACAGAGACATTTAGTAAATATATTAAGATAATTCACTTAAATATATAATAATGAACTTACTTGATACTTTCATGCAAGTGATCCGATGGAGATTCTCAGGAAGAGGCAATTTTTTGATGAGATAAGGACATTTTCTCATGTGTAGGAGACGATGACAAGCAATATAAATATTTCTCCAGAATTCAACACTATACTCCTTATCCAAGGTTTTGTAGACAAGTATTTCCAGTAGGATTTCATTGTCAATTTCTAGTAAACAAAGATTTTTCCACGATATGACACTGGATTGCAAATTCATAATTAGCTCGTTCCAAAGACGACATGTTGCTCGAATTCTACTTAACGAAGCACCGTCTAAAAAACTAAATATTTTTCCTAATAATTCGTTCGGCAAACATTCCAGCTCCATTGCTTAATAAAAGTTTAAAATGAGTACGTCGAAATCAACAAATTTGAAAGAACTACAAGTGTACCGATAAATAAGTTACCAGGAAAAGGTTATTCTTCCGTCATGCGCAGACGCTACAAAGATCGTTAAATTTGTTCCACGAGTTATATAACTTATATTTTACGAAGGAACGTTTTGTAGCATATTTAGTTGTAAACAGATTACCTTTTTCTCATTTTATTGTACTTTCCTTTCAATTGTCTCATTAATTTGAAGTCACATAATTGCCAACAAATTGTATACATTTTAGTACGGGGCGTGGCTAACGCTCAGAATTTCGAACTACTTCCGGTATCACGCATGCGCCATGCTGCTATGTACAACCTTTTCTACTGTATAAACTTATTTATCGTTACACGTGCAGATTTAATCCTTTTAAATATACGGCCAATAACCGCCTACGTGCCACGCTGCGTATAGCATTCAACGCCGGATACAGATGTAGTTGTTTTTCAACCAGTTGGCCGTCGAGGGGCCCTAAAGTGTGCCGTGGAAGTTTGAAATAAATAAAAGATAATTTTCCTATGAAAAAAAAAAATGATCTTACCTTTTCTTTTAACAATCATATCCTGATGAATTTTTTTTTAAAGACAAAATTAATCGAGAAAATTTTTAATGGTGTGCCGCAACAATTTTAGACCAAATTATATTTGCCATCAAGGCAAAATTCTCTTTATAAAGTCCACTCAAAATTCCTGCATATAAATGTGAGAATATGTAACAAATCTGTCATATAAAGTACAAAATTTAACAAAAATTCCAACTACATTGAGTTTTAAAAGATTGATATATGCATGCATTTAAAACCAAATTTCTCGTTAAAGAAATACAACATTTTATGTATGAAATTATTCATGCAATAATTTGATTTCATAATAATTTTAGTAATATACAGTAAATTGTCCAAGATATATTTACAATTGGCTTACACTTAGCTCACAGTACACAGTATGATCCAATCAACTACATAAAATAATATGAACAAAAATATTCATACATTCACTAAATAAAGCTACAATCTTTTTAAATTTTGATTTACAAATTTCTTAAACTTTTTCAAAATTGCCCCAAATAAAAAAGTATCTGTGCAAAAAAGCAAAAAAGTTATATCTGAGTGATAAATCTATGGATTTAACAGCTTGAGAACATTTGCCAATAATTACATTTTGAATATTTTAAAATTCAATTTATAATAAATTTACAATCTAGAATACTGGATTTTAGTGATCTGTTGTTATGTTAATAGGATATTTATGGTCTCAATTTAAAAATAATCATAGATGAAATAATAAATATAGCTGACCATACAATTGATACTGAAAATCCAGAAATAACAGCGCGATGAGTTAGATTCCAGCCACGACTGATGACACTTCGTAAAGCCTCAGAAGCATAAGCATTAGGTAATAACAAAACAAACACCCTAAATGCCTGATGTAATCCTTGAATTGGCCACATTGACGCTGAAAATATATTAATAGAGAATATAACTAAAAATATAAGCGTATATTAGCCGATAATTAAAATGTGGAAGTTATCCGGCCCTTTCAATGGGTAAATTTGCAAAGACCCTCACACTCAAACAAAAAAAAAAAAAGATTAAATAAAAATAAAAATTGTTTAAAATAACTTAATAAATCAGCAAGAGGCTTCGCTTGTCATTTTTCATTAAAATAGTAGATTCTTTAAATTAATTATTATTTGAATTTTCGCACTCACAACTTGCCTATCTAATGCTGACACCTGCTGGCATCATGTGCAAAAATAATGGACATTTTTCAAATTTTTAAAAATCTACCATTTCAAAGTGAAAAACGACAAGTGGAGCCCCTTGCTGATCCATCAAGCCACCCCAAACAATTCTCACCCCCCTCCAAACCTCCCTCATTCAACTGTGAGTATCTTCGCAAACCCGACCCATTGAAAAGGATAGGGATTTTGCAATTATTGCAATTATTGCTGATTTTGCAATTATAAATCCTTTTTCATGTTTTGAAACAATACATTTTCCACTTATTACATTAAAATAAATAAATTAAAAATATCTGAAAGCTTACTATTCATCACGCAGCCAATTAGGAAGCAGGAGATACAAACTATAATTGCCATAGTTTGCTGTTCACATACGGAGGTGATAAGTACACCTGAAATATACAATACACTCAATAAATACAGTCAAATATGTAAATTAATATGTCAATTATGTAAAAACGCAGGTTTTCTAAGATAAAAACGCAATTTTTCTAAGGCAAAAGCGCAAATTTTCTATGGTGAAAATGCAAATTTTCTTTATTAAAAACGTTTATTTTTTGGTAAAAATGCAATTTTTCAAAGGTAAAAACGAGGACCATATATTCTTTTGTGTCCCTCCCATCCTTCCCTCCTCCCTTTCCCCGGCTCTCGTCGCCCCTGCTCATGAGGACATCCTTTTTGAACGGCCTCTAAAGGCTTTAATAATCTTATAAAATAAAGTGGTCTCACCTAGTGTAATTCCGCAAATTCCTTGAAAAACAAGAAGAAGATAAGCCAAAATGTATGAACCGGAACATGCGAATCCCAAAATCCCAAACACGGTAATACATAACAAGGATGAATGAATCATCAGCACTGCGAGTTGAGCCAATATTTGACCAAAAGCTACTTCTATGAAGTCAACACCTAAAATACGAACAAAATAAAAATTATATTTTAATCTCGGTTTATTAAAGTATAATAAAACAGGCACCAATTGTATAATGCATAATTATTACAAAAATTCACCCGCAATATATAATCGATCCAAACTTCCCGATTCCTTAGCAACAACCAATGTCACAGCTGTGACTGCCATTGCAATATAGAATGTTAATCTGGAAATAATGCAGTACATTATGAATCATCAGGTATTTACTAATATTTATAGATACTAATAATTACTAATTACGTAATGAATTCAGAAACAAAAAAATACGTACTGCAACATTTGAGAAGGAAAAATATACTCTACATAATTCGAGTCTCTGCTTCCATACACTTGACGAGATTCAAACTTCAAAAAATATTTAAAAGATGTTTTGATTAATTACTAAATTACTGCATTCAAATAAGAAATCCACAATAAACTTACCTTAATGATAAAATCGGCTAAATTGATGTTGAGTCCCATTTCTTTAAATACTCCTTGAAGAAACCGTTCGTATGATTTCTGAAGTTCCAAGCGGATTAATATTTCCACATTTTTATCTAAATAAAAACGAGTTATTATAAATATAATATTAAATATCTAACTAAAGCCATAAATTTCAAGATGAAAATAAGACTGATTTATGTTATCAAAGTTTGTTCGTTGCTTTGTTCTTCACTATAGACAAAGTCTTAATGATATCAAATTTCAAAATTCGTGAACTTAATTAATATCAATTAATCTTGAAACATTAGTTTTGTCAAATTTCTCTCTTAACCCTATACTTAACCACACAACTACTGTATTCTCATCCCATATTATAACTAAGTTTGGGGCCGTCCATAAATGACGCCACGCGATTTTGGAAGATTCCCCTCCCCCCTCCTTCTTCCCCATGTCCCACTTGGTGACAAAAAAAACAGACC
>JAQGBW010001300.1:0-27457 GCA_034698625.1 Julus scanicus
AAAATGTACAGAATAACAGAATATGTACTGTGATCTTAAATTTAATGACCCAATTAAGCGGAATGTTGTCCCAATTATACATGTAAATTTACTGTTGGTTTCCTTGGGTTAGTTTCTGTTCTTTGAGATTTGGCCCAATTAAGCGGAATCGTCTGTAAAAGCATATACAGCATGAGACATAATACGGCATAAATGACACTACATTATAATTTCGACACCCGGGATGTTATTTTTCATTCCAATGGCTTTGAATTGATTTGAACAAGAGACTAACGTAATTTGGTGATTTGTTCGGCATACCCTCAAAATCAAACAAGAAGTTAATCGCGGATTTACTTCCGTTCAGATTCGTGTCAGTCTATCGCAGTTAGCTTTTAATCGCGTCAACTCAAACGCTTCAACAATTGAACTCGGATTCAGGTCAACCCTTTCGTGTCATCGTTTGTAAATTACTAACAGAAATCAATAGCATCCGAAGGAAGAAGGCCTACCGCATTATTTATATGTGGGTCGACATTCGACCCAGACAATTGCGCTTGTAAATTACGCCTCGTGTTCCTTGTAGTAAGTTGCCACCGCAAATCCGCCCAACTGGAAGAGCACCGTTTTTAATTACTGGGAGCTAAGGTTATCCTAATCCCTACACCTGCAATGATCAAAATTGAGAATGTATCTATTGATAAAATTAATATATCCATCATATGAGCATATGGGAACCTTGAAAGAAATCCATACAGGGTGATCCAGTAATAACTACTTCTCTCAATCTCCAAATTGTAGTGAAATCCTGATCGAAGATGGTCGTGGACAAAAGAAGACCTTAATTAATATTAAACGAATCAAAATGTGACCAGACCATTATTGTTACAACTTTCCCTACATGTTTTTGCCTCCAAATTTATGGCAATGCTATGAAGATTTTGTATGCTGTGGTGAAGCTTACATATTAGCAGTTAACCATATGGGGCCATTCAAAAAATACGAAGATGTCTGCTGGCATGTGGACACAATTATTACCAAATCCAGCAGACAGGAAGATTCAAGGCAATTACTAGTGACTCTTCTAGGATTAAAAAAAGGGAAATTCCCTATTTTTCAGCTGTATATGTGCATGTCTGCTGATGAACCTGTCTGAAAGCATATTTTTCACTGGTACCAAGAGTATGCTTTTATACAGATTCTAGCGTATGTTCAAACAAGTTTTCTGGGCACCCTACTTTCAAAACAATTAAGGACGTCTATGAGGGAATGGAGGGGGATCTGGGCTAAAACGGACACCATGACTGTGGATAGGGAAGGTGTCAATTTTTGAAGAAATTTTGGGGACATCCTTTTTGAATGGCCCCTATGATTTTGCGGTGGAACTCGTGTGTAATACAGTGTAGTGTTATCGGGAAGCAACTGTCAAAATGCTGGAATTGCATAAATTCAATGTAATACACATGAGTTTCACTGCAATGCAGACAAACCTCCCCATAATACCTCATAGTTTCACTTCAATTGACAAGACTTTTGAACCACTGTATAAAAAACAGCAGTTGTTCTTAATACAGGATACTTACAAAATTTTCATCATTACAGATATAACGTTCAAAGGCTCTTAAAGGGAAGCTTATGCAATGGTAAAATCTGAAATTCAATTTTTTTTCGACAACACGGTTTGTTGGTAAATTATTGTTAGGAATTGAAGGTTCTTTTCACCTACAGCTGTTGTTTAAAAAAAAATGAAATATAGATGCAAGCGGATCGAAGTATTCTTCGTGGTGGAAAATGAATTTTGCAAATATTACAGCTACAAGGTGTGTACAAAATAGTGAAAGCATATTTATTCCACAATTCCGCCTTCAACATGCCCCAAACCCATGAAATTAAACTGTTAAATTGGGAAGCATCCAACGGAATTGTATACCAGTCTTCGTGAATAACAGTAATCTTAAGATCAACCTTCATCTTTCATCTTTAAGAAATCAATGCCACATTAAATTCAGTCTTACTTCAATCCACGTCCAGTTGGTAATGCACCTAAACATGTGCACTAGGACCGTTTAATGCTGCTTTTTCAAGGACACCTTTAGGTAGCATATCAATGTATTACTGTAGCATATGTCTCCAAATTCAGAAAACGCCCCTGTCGATGGGCAAACACACATGGCAGCAAAGCGTTGTGGAAATGCGGATTTTTTGGGTTTTGTAAAGTGAGGACTTGACCTAACCTAACCCCACACTATACTTAACCTAACTCCACCCCATATAAAACCCTAAACAACTGCTTGTGGAGACACAATACATAAATGCAGATTAATACTTCCAAAACATTCTAGGTAAATTACTATTATTCCTATCCATAATCAGTCATTTTGTTTTATTCCAAGGTAGTTACATCTACTTAATTCTCACAACATTGTCCAATCTCCGACTTGAGTATTCAACCCGAATGCACCGCGATCGAGTGCCGGTTCAAATACGGTATTCAACCGACTTTCTGAACAGCAAGGTTCGACTCCACTATTCCAACCCTCCTTTTATCCCACCTTAATGGCACGCCAGCATTGGTAGATGCAGATAAGCCTTCATAGATGCATTAATTCGAGAAGCTGCAGGGATCACTCTTTTCATTGGAAAGCACGCTAGAAAGTAGTAACATCATTTTGGTTCCCTTCGTCCCGATTTCTCCATTTTATCCCATGGTCCATTACAGGTTATGACTTCCTGATCAAGAACTCAATTCACCTGCACTCCTTATTTGCCAACTCCAGTCAGAATTTGGCATACGTCAGACGGTACTTTCGCTTCAAACTTGCGGGGCCTCGCATTCGACTTTCCTCCAAATGCATTCAGCTTTAGCCAGGCTTAATACCTAACAAATTACTTCATTTTGTTTCACTCCTGGGTAATCAGTAGTTCAGCGTATCCACGAACCAGTATGCCAAATTGGAGACTGATTAGCTCTTTGGTAATTTACAGCACTGTTTAATGAAATCACCAAAAACCGAAAAAAAGCACTTCTGATGCCACCAACCAATGTCCAATTCACACAAAAACACAACAATTTGTACAAGGCAATTCAATTCAACACAGCACCCTACAGTCAGCATGAAAATTCCATTTGGTAGAGGGTAAAAGTCTATTATTTATAAGCTATAAGAAAAAGCTGAACTAAAGATGGCGATGAAGTGAAATTTCATCTTTTGAAAATGTAATTATTCACATACAACAAAGATTGGATCAACGTCTACAATAAGACATGCATAAATAAAACAACAGTCTCGACTTACGATTGATCTTCACAATATTTTTTGAATTAAATCAACCGTTGAACTTATCGGACACACGGTATCAGCGTCGAATATTGCCTATCTGCCTTAAATATATTTAGTGATAACGAGTTTGAGCCTAGGGCATTCCACATTAGGATCATACATTTTTTTTTCCTTGGCCGGATATGTGTTCTGACAACAGATGTCGGACATCACATTACCATCACATTGTATTGTAAACTAAAAGTGTTTGTAATGTGAGAGGCCAAAAACAACAGCTGCTCGGTGATCATTTAAAAAAAAAAACATACGAAAACGCAGAAATAAAAATCTCTGCTCCAGAAATACAAACGTTATTGTCACACGTTTACCACCCATTTTCATTAACATTGTATTGTCATTATCATTGCTATATATCACTTCTATAAAACTATCTAAGGAAAACATTGGCCGAAATTTGTTTTATATATGAAAGCAAGTATTCACAACATGCAAATAAATTTATAGCAACATCTGCATATTCGTGGTCAGCCAATGTTATTAATTAATACGTGAAAAATAATTAAAATAGGACAAATATGAAATCCGAGAACCCAGCACTTTGGACAATTAAGAACAACAAGAGGACCTTCTACCCATGCAAATCGTATGTCCAACTGAGGGCTCTTTTCCAAAAAAAAAAAAAGAATACTACAGGGTAACGAAATTAATCCTTTTCACATTATGCAATATTGTACAAAACGTAGAAATGCATATGAATCCCTGCATAAAAACACCGAACCAACATGCTGTTCAACAATTTAATATTTATTTGAATGGATTTAAAAATCCATCATGCCTAAGAGCAAAAACGTGTAACTTCCCACTCCAATAACTCGAAAAGTATACTCGATCTGAGAATAGTTGAAAAACAGATATCCAACCCTATTCCCCCAAACCTTTGCTAGAAAAACCTCTATGGGGAAGTGGTTTATTATAACGCTGTCGAATAAATAATTACTAATTTATTGAACCACAATTTGCATGAATAAACAGTACGTTTAAAAACCACAAACAAATTGACAATGAACAATTCATACTCAAGGGAATATTTCTGACTCATCATATTTTCCAGCTTTTTCAAAATAAATCCCTTTTCTCTGACTATAACATGTCTGACAATTTCAGGTTTTTATAATTTTCCAGGTCTGGGGGCTGTTATGCTGTCACACGTTATGTAGGAAAATTGGTGTACAACTTATTACCACATTATATAGGATAAATGATGCACATAACAGACGGTGGTATCATATATCCCGTAATTCATTGTAAATGGTATTTAAACAATCCCTGATACACACTGTCAACATGCAGATTTTGTCATTTACCCATGTTAGCCAAGTACTGTGTGACTTTGATCTATTATAAAACGCGAGGTTTTTGTCTCAAGAGTAGACTAGATTAAATAACGTTCAAATACAATAATACCCAGAGTATGAAACAAGTCCCAAAACACTGGTACTGCCGGTAAGGACATTTGACTAGGGGGTTATCAAAATACAGTTCAATAGGCAATAGTGGTAAGGGCCTTTGACCTCAGCTACGAAACGAGTCCAAACATGCTATTTGACAGTGGAGAGTTGCAGGGTTTAAATGAACACATGACGTTCCAATTCGGAACATACATTCCAATGTTCATCTCGTAAGAATTTCCTAACCGCTCTTAATGTTCTTTAAGAAAAAAAATCACATGTCATACCCTTTTCTCATTGAAATACTCGAAGTTTACGTCCTACTCTAGTAAAAGCGGCACAACATAGTAAAGAAGTAAATGTGCAGTGCGCTTTTATCGATTTTCTGGATCGTGTTTTCCACCCCCACTCCACAGACAACGATTGGAACGTTCTCACTGAGGCTAACTTTCACATTAGGCTTAAGCATTCCGATCGGAATTTTCGTGATCAAACTGATTCTACTTATAATTACGGTCATACTTACATCTGCTGACATTATTTCATTCCTCTCGGCGGATTTCTTCGCTAACAATAACGCGGCCTTTTGAGAAAACCCCCCCTTTTCTTCGAGCGCACCGACCTCACAATCCCAGCGCCTGACCTTAGAGGCTCACCGACTCTCCCCGACCGGCGCAAATCGAACGCCGTGCGAGACTACATATTTCGAATCGCACCCGCACGCTGCATCACCAGTGCGAAACGAAAATGACTTTAGCTCGTAACGACAGTTAGTAAGCCGACACCGGCAGTTGAAAAGCATAAAGAAACGAAAATACTAATATTTTTATATTCAGATTTCATAATTATTAAAATTTTGATCACGGTTAGTATTTTTTTCGACAAACCGATAAATGGAAAACGTAAAATAGTTCGAGAGTGTGAAATCCATATCGGCTTACATTCGGTCGGTTGTCACATATGGTGTCGCATTCGGATATTTGGATATTTTTAAAATCATAAATAATGAAGCATATTTTTATTTTTAATTCGGTACAAGCTATTATTTATAAGTAAGCGTGATTATTAAATTTTTCAGGCAATTTTCGTTATATTCTTTGAGTGATAAAATGTATCAAAACGATTTTATTGAGGCAAAAGCATTTTCCATCCAGCAGAAGTGGAAAAGTTTGATGTTTTTCCAAAACTACTTGGTGATTAAAATTCACATATAAATTTAGAAAAAATTCAGATTTGATTCTCCCAAATTATACATAAAAAATTATTTAATTAGATTTTCGATACCTAACTATGCAGACGAATTTTAAAAATGTCTCTTGTGAATTCGTGAGAATAGACTTCAAGAAACTGAATATCCGAATGCAATAATCTGCTTGCAGATGACATAACACAGATTCGATTCCAAGATGGAGGACAAGGGTACGTTGGATCCAGAAAAGGTAAAATAAAGTGTATTTGTGTTACTAAAAATAATGTTTACAATAATATACGTTTACGTCGTTCAATCGGACCTCATGTTAGCATTAATCGTGATGCAGATATGTTGAAATATTTGCCATATTTGATTTTTGCGAACTTTGAACTGTCTCAAACCCTACGTAACTGCAGGACTACAGGGTTGAGCAATAAATCAAAGACGCAATATATAAAATATAAAAAAACATAAAAAGCACAATTGTCAGTGAATGATACAGGGTGTTAGTTAGCATATTCCCTACTCCATAATATTATATTTAAACAGCTTGCAATCAAAGTTAGCATGAAGTCATAATACTGTACTAATAAAATTATTTTCTATGTAGCCAGGGACATCAACAGCTGGATTAACACAGTCTGAGATTTCAAGAGACATCCTGGTAACCTTCAAATTACTGTCACGTTATGAAATAATTCTTCTTACTTTGAAACCTCTACATGTACACAATATGTTGTCCATTTTTTAGATTGACAAGGCTGTTAAATTTCTAGAAAACCCCAAAGTTAAGAACAGTCCTTTGACCCAGAAAAGGGCATTTTTAGCAAGTAAAGGTAAATTAATTTTTGTTCGAACCAATGCCTTGAAATATTCAGGAAATAATTAATGTAAACTCACAATTTTTCGGCGCTAGGTTTAACTCCAGCTGAAATTGACCTTGCAATCTCCAGTTCTGGGACATGTCAAGATGGTTTTAACCAAACATCGCATCTTCCCGTCCAGCAAGGATTTCAGCACGTCCATCCGTATCCAGTCGTAGACAGGCCGTTTTGGTCTATGTTTCGAGATTTTTGCACCACCGGTATACTAGTGTGTGGGACTTTATATGGACTTTATCATCTGTTTAAGGTAGTATGATGCATATTTCCTGACAATGCGGTCGCTTTATCGTTGAAATATTAAGAGACAAACAATTTATGTTTCCAGAAATACATACTTCCGTACTTCTTCGGAATCCCCTCTGAAAAAACGAGGTTAAACCAGATGGAAAAGCAAGCGGCAGAATTTCAAGATTCGATGAGCAAGAACATGCTACAGATGAATGAAACCCTTCAAGTTGTACAAACTAATATTCAGCAGCTACACAAGAAACAAGACAGTATTATAGCACCGCAGGTAACATAAACAACGCAGTACTGTAACCACGGAAGAAAGGAGCCTATCAACAGTTAGGAAACTATCTGAGTCTGCATTCCACCTTAGGAGCCGTTCAAAAGGGACGTCCTCAAGAGGGGGTGGGTCTTCTGGCATGTATACAACGTGCAAGGGAGAGGGAAAGCCATTATAGACGTTCACTAATGATGGTATATTCAGTTTCTTTGATTTTCTTTTTATTCGAGGTTCAAAGGTCAGTGAAAGCGACACCAGAAGAAATGTGTCCCCATTCTTAAATGTATTTTAATTTTCAAAACCTCGGGAATTAGTCCACACTTTGTGTTAAGCACCAATTTTTGCTGGAATTCTCCTTCGAGGTCAAGAAATTTCCTTTAATCAGAAAAATCTGGAAAAATGTCATGGAATTGGCAGTGAGACAGGTGCTTGGAAATTTATAGGAAGGGCCTTTGCATGTTCCAACACATTTTCTAAACACCCCACTTTAAAATAAAAATTAAGGACGTCTATTAGATGGTCTGGGCTGAAATGGACACCACGTGGGCAGGGGTAGATCAATTGTTGATGGAATTTTGGGGAACTCTTTTTTGAATGGCCCATTACAGATTCTCGATATGTCCACCCCTGGTTTGTGGCAGACATTAATCCTAAAACCCACTTCCTGCCAGACCCGATGCAACATCTCGGGGCTAATATTGGCGATGGTCTCCACAATTATTTTTGTCGGAATCCTATTGATATGCTCCTTTCTACGGTAACTGTCTTGGTTATTGTAAATACAAACCCTCGCAAACCATTTATAGTAAGTGTGCCAAGCTGTTCATAAACATTTTTTTCTTAAAATAGGCTTCTCAACCAATGTCAAAGAGTATGGAAGCTCAGTTTTCAGACTTAAAACAAGAAATATCGTCTTTGAAAGGGCTGTTATTAAATAGGCGAGTAACACATGCCGCTTTTCCAGTCCAGGAAACGAAATTACGTGTGTAGATAGAACGAATTAAATGAATACTCAAAAAATATCTCACCATTCTAGGCATCAGTTCCCAGCCACTCCAAGCATTACACCAATCATCCCAACGTGGCAGATGGCCAGTAAATCCGAAGCCAATGTGGAAACCGTAGAGAACCAAGACGAATCGCTGCCTGCCAAAGAAATCGATACAGATAAGAACAATGTTGATGCAGATATTTCCAATTAAAATAGAATGTAGATTATGTTTTGTTTCCAAACTCATACGAAATGTTTTTATCAACTAGCCTATATACTATATTTTTTGCATATCAGTTGATGAGAATTTTGTTGGCACAAGTGTCTAAAAACATAACATTAATAAGAAAGCTTAACTTGTCGATTATAAACTTTGGTGTTGTAAAAGACAATGAAAATTATTTCTTACTTACCAAACTTAACATCGTTAATGCTGCTGTATAATAAATGTATTTTTACGACTGTATGATATTATCGGGGACAAGGTGAACTATATTTATTAAATAAAAAAAAAATAATGATAATAAAAAAAAGAGTACACGGATCTAAATATAAAATAATCAATTATTTATATATCTTCTATGTTTGTTCATTGGGTTTTGTACATTCATGCGAATATAATTGCGAGTGCCTTAAGATCAATAAAATAAGATACTAATATGCTTGCCATAAAAATAAAAAAAAAACATTCCCCGTTATAACATAACTCTTATTTTTGAAATTTGATTCCCTTAAAATGCAAGTTCACGTTTAATTTTACGAGGAAAAGGTTTTGTACCAACATTATATCGAACTATGAAATATCATTAAAGGTACTTCGGATACGGAGAAAATCCAAACATTTAAACGTTAAGATACACTAAACTTGGAAGAAACATTACGCACGTCATTTCATAGTTATATTTAGAATCTGGTTTTCTAAAGCAGACTAGGTGAAATTTAAAATTTGGAAGAACCCCCTATTATCAGAGAGGTTTCTTTTTACAAAGGATGAAATCTAATCTAGTTAAATATTTTAAGAAAAAGCACACTATTGATATAGCTTAGAGTTGTTGCTATTAATCTCAGGGTGTCCAATCATCATCGGGGAACATTCATAAATGTAATTCAATTTTTGCCTGGAATTATGCTTAAATTCTTTATTAAACACCAGTTAATGATGGATTCTGTTAATCGGAATGAATTTGTTCGAACCTTATCAAGTTGCTAATGATTATACATTTTAGAAATCGATATACTAAATCATTAATATTTACCGGGAATTGTTTAGTCGTGCGAGTGAATTTTTGAGAATTTGCGGGACTGGCTTGAATTGTTTCCAGACAATTTACTAGACACCCTGATTATTACAATTTCCTAAATTAAAAGTTCATAACAAAACCATACTCGGTTTTAACGTTTTCCACATTTCCGAGAGTATATCAAACATCGTAATATTTTATCCCCAGCAAACAAGTTTTGTAAATGTCACGAGACTTTCACATAAATATCAAGATTTAAACAAATATCGTATATTGGTAGAAATAACGGACAACAACGGATCCCCCGATACATCACGGGGAAACTAAAATGCGATTGTACTGAAAAGGTTTAAAAAATAACAAATTTCTCAAATTTAAGAAAATTTCAAATATGGTAGGAGGGGGATTCCTTGTAACCTTATTCTAAAATACTAAAATTTAGTAATTTTTAAAGATACAACATATTAATCCTACTTGTTAAAATCTTTAAACGGAGTGCGATTAAAAGGTGAACAACATCGCTTTTCACAACCTTTGCAAATTTTTCCAATCAACACGCAATTCGCGACTAACATGGCACTAAAATAACATTTTCATCAAGAAACGATTTTCTTCTTCTTCTTTTTCTTTCCCAACCTAGAAAAAGCAGATAAGCATGAGATATAACTCCAATTGTGCGCTAGGTAAAACATTGCGACGTAAGACGGTAACGAATTGAACACGAGTTGGTTTGAAACGCAGGGTCCCAAAATTGTAACAAGAAGGTAAACGTCCCTAATGACTTCTTTAAAAATTAGTTAAACATATTTTCCAAGCATTACGTGTACAGTAGAACCCTGATTATCCGAATTGCGTGTAATACAAAATTTACGTCTCAAGGATTTTTTTAAAGAAAATGTGAAACTTTTGTACATTTTTGCTCTTTATGTGCTGTTATGCAACTTGCGTACTATATATGTGTTATTATCCTTATAATAAATACACTTCGTTTTCTACAAGAAAGGGTATATAAACTTAACATTAAGGTGCGTTTTCATGTGAAATTAACTCTCGCGAATTATTCGTCATGCATCTCGTATACCACAAAATTTCCCAAACATCTCGACAGCTGCTCTTAAAATTCGAACATAGTTTGTATTTTGCGAGCTGCTATCAGTGACAGCTCTAGGACAGTAGCACACACATTTTTTGCGCGTTCTACATTGATAACTACTATAAAGAGCATCTCAAGAGTTTCTCTCACGTGGAAACGCACTTTGAAGTTAAAATTGACAAAATACAAAACAAATATGGGAAATATTAGCATTCATCCGAATCATCCGAGATAGGTTCGGTTCACATTAACTTGGATAATCAAGGTGTGGCTGTACAATCGTATTCTAGTCTGTGTATCTCTACATTAGGTATGATCAAAAATTGTAGACATTCGCTCAAATTCGGATACGTAAAATCGATCCTGACATAGGTTAAAGCAACACGACCCATCGCCCAAATCGCAGATTCACCCTCTTAGAGTGCAGTCCCGCATTGGAGGGACACGGTCTATGGGTTCGCTCACTCGTCACGTAACAAAACCTTTCTGAAAACAAACAAAGGACAACAACATTGAGCAACAGTCACAATAATGGCCATGGAATACTGGTTGGAATTCCAGTATACATACCATGAGTAACAACAAGAGGTCAAACTGTTAGTAGGATTGTGGTTTTACAATGTTAAAGGTTAATTCCCCTTCCCTGCCCTAAAGGGTGCCATGCTAGGAAATTTCAATTGAAAGTAACTTCTATCAAAACTTACCAAAGATAAAATACTTTCGATAATTAAAAAAATGATCACGATTTGCTAGGTCGAGGAGGAGCGCAAATAGTTGGAGGGGCAACGTTTATGTTAAAATTAGGCGCCACCTTCTTATCTTTTAGTGGGATGTTTTCGTAAATTTGCCTCTGATGTTCCTCAGGTGGCCTGCAACGAATCATCGGGATGAGGAGAATTGGACAACGTGAAAAACAGCTTTAACAACGGACGAAACACACGTACGAAGCACATTAGGTTCAAAGAGATTCTTTTCTGAGCATTAATATTCTTACATTCTGATAAAATTTCAGGTCATTCTAATAATAGTCTAGCATTTTTACTTTTCATGTTTTTTTCACTTTTGCATTAAAAGTGTGATTTTTCTGCTCTAGACACGAAATTTTTCTACATTGAAAGTGTGATTTTTCTGTTTTAGAAATGCAATTTCTATTTCTCCTGGGTGGCTCTCTGGAACCCTGCATAATACTGGTGATACTAAATACATGGCCAAAATAGTCCACCCCAAGATTCTGGTCCCTATCCTCTCCAAAAATATGATGCATGTCGCAACAGTGCGACAGCAGCATTAAAATAAGTTTGCATGTTGACAAAACTGTGAAATTCCATGTCAAGAGGTAGTCTGATTAAATTAAGGGCATGCGAGATCAAATAACTACCAATGAAGTTTTAATTTATGGAACTTTTAGGGAGATTGGTAGACTTGCAGGAAAAAACTCAAGGCTCATTACACAAATTTTAAGGACTCCACCCATAGCATATCAAGATTTTCAGAATAACGAAAATACATATATGGAGGCAGACAAACTCCAGCATTAACTGGTGTTTAACACAAATTTCAAGCATAAATTTCAAGGTTAGTAGATACCCTGACGGTGTGAAGAATACACTAATTTAATTGTTTGTTCTAAAGGGTCATAATCACTGTCCAACTACCTCCCAAATTCATAAATATGCACAAATATCACAAACAAAAACTCCTCCTTTCAAATCTTATAATCTGAGCATAGAATTTCATTTCTGCTGAATTAGATAGCTAGATAGTGGTTCGTACTCCTTTCAAGCAGAGGCCAGCTTTAAAACTTGGCACCTCTCCCACGCGCATATACACTATTATTTATAAAATAACGACCAAGCCATTACCTGGGAATGTGGTTTTCCGAAGACCTAGGCAAGGAATTCGTGTTGGTTGCCGTAGGCGTAGCTGGCAAAGTATTTATCGTCACGCTCAAGTTTGAAATCGCCGGATGCGAAGCCCGCTTTGCATCTTTCGGGATTGCGCTCGGAGTTGTTGGCAACGACAGAGTTGATTTCGACAATGCCTTGGCAACGTCTCCTCCCCCGGCAGACTCGCTGGTATATTTTATGTTGGTGTACTCTCGGCCCAACTGTATACTTTTCTAAAAGATTCACCAAAAAAAAAAAAAAATCTGAATAATCTCTGATAATCCACCATTAAGACGTTTGATAACACCAAAATCTCGATAACCTCCTCTTAGTTTAGAAAAATAAATAAGCTAGGAAAGGTCAAATTTTATGCAAAGATGACATCTGTTTTAGGCTAATCATTCTGCACAGGTATCACAATTTAATGTAGCCCGTACCTGTTCTTCTTTCATCCTCTGTGACAGCGTTTCGATAAAATGTTGCACTGCCATATATACAAATTTGTACTGCGCCTCCGTTTGAACCATGCCAGACCTTTGAGCTCTGACCATTTGGATTGTCCTTTGAATGTCTATCTCGCAATTTAGACCTAAAAAAATACAAGCAACCATGAAAATCCTTTTTTCATGAGAATTCTTTTTTGTGTTTTCGGAGTAACGCAACGAGTTTTCACCATCTCACGATTGAAAGAGTGGAAATACAAAACACACAATGCAACATTCGACTAACCATGTTTCTTTACTTGGTTGATAATGGTGTCGATGACGATGAACGTACCGGTTCTTCCGATTCCGGCACTAGCAAATAGAGAAAAAAAAAGCTATTTTGCATTCGATTACAAGACACATTTCTAAATTTTAAACAAGGACCCAATTCTAAGTACAGTGGAATCGTAACTGAAGGACGATTAAATCTGTTCTCAGCTCCGAATCTGATAAGTAAATGAAAATACCTGCAATGAACAACCACAGGTCCAGCCTCTTCCACCCACTCTTGGCGTGTATTCACGTCGTGAAGAAAATTCAAAACACATCCAGGATCGGATGGAACTCCGTGATCCGGCCACGCTTGAAAGTGGTAGTGGAATACCTTTCGTTCTTCAGCCTATTTGACATTTTTTTAATAAGAAACATGTAGTAGCATGTCCTAGGACCTATCCAGACAAGAAATGCAACTCATCTTACCTCTCCTTCTTTAGTAACTTTAAACTCCCGCAACGTGTAATCGTTATTCGTGGAATCCGCCACTTTTTCCACGGAGATTTTACCGCACTCTTTTACTTGGCCGTTTTCGTCTGCCCAATACCTGGCACATTTGGCCTGAACAAAACGACTTCAATTAAACCTCGCGTACTTTGTAGCGCACAACGAGAATAACTTTAATTGCCCCATAATAAATGATTTCCACTTACTTTTCCACGCTCTACCTCCTTAGTCGTCATAACGATAACTCTCGAATTTTCTTGCCAGACCATCCACCAAAAATCGTTGACCGTACTTGGGAGGCAACCTTGAGTTGCAATATATTTGCAAACGCCATCTTTTAGGTCGCCATCGGGCTAAAATCATCGATAGCGTTACAGAATCAGAAGTAAGTAGCGATCGAGTCTACCAAATAGTGGAACTGACAAATTAACAAACCCTAATGTAGTTGGCATTGATATATTCGGAGCCTGGGCAGCTAGTGTCCGTGTTAAGCAAAAGTACTCTGGTATGATCAACTGAAAATGATTTCCACAAAATTTCAAGAATGTCTAGAACTTCGTTTGCCCCTTTTTTAAAGCATAAAATTCACTAAACTCACATGGCAAAATATTTTTATAACGGTTTTTATTCCTATTTTCTGGCTTGGTACCCTCCTTGCGGCTATACAGATGTTTGAACTCCTGCTGCTGTAAGGACTGTAAAGGGTAACAAAATTCTTACAATTAATTTGGCTTACAGCACACTAAACCATCTTCCGTGGCACATTTTGCATAATAATTTTGTAAAATCAGGGAAAGACTACGCCCAGTGTAGTAAGAACCAGTTTACGTACTTCGAATTCTTCCCAAAAACCTGCTTTTCCGCTCGTAAGTCCATTTTCTTTGGACAGTTCTTGGACGCGGCATTGGATGGTGGAGGCATTTATTCTGGTTGCGTTGAAAGGCTGCTTCAGATGCACTACGGTTCCCGTTGTTTCGACCATCGGATTTTTCTTGTAGTGTTCCACTAGCTCACTAAGGCTGTCAAATTTATCCCCACCTCCAACATCAAATTTTCCATCCTGGATTAAACAAACGTGTTTTGGGGTTACATAACACATAACATCGACCTACGAACTCTGGATTGTGTGCATCACATCTATTCCACTTAGAACCAAAGCTCACCTGACGACGGATCATGACATGAGTGACCTTATCCTCCGTTCTTACAGACAAAACATAATCACCAGGTTTACTTTGACTTTCACGAACAAGAAAGCTACCGTTTTTACCCTTGTCTATAATTATTCTCTCGGCATCTTTACCAGACAAAGAACCATGAAACCACCTATTATGATTGTATCAAAGAAAAAAATGAGCTGAATCATACATTTTGCATATTACGATACAATAAAATTGATCTCAGCCAATTTTGATGCAAATGTTAAACTCAAAATAAATAGTTTTCAGAGTAGGGAAAACTTTAGTCTCAAGGCAGGCGTTCGCTTAGAAACAAAGCATAAGCAATTTTCTGTAATGCAAATACTTTTTACTCTCTCTGTACCTTTCAGTGGTCGGATCAGCGCAGTAAAGAGGATATTTAAGCTCGATGATTTCGCCATTTTTCTCTCGCAGTTGGCCCTGGTTTTCCGAGTGAGTGTAGTATTGGATGAGTTCCGCGAGCGTGGCAAACTTTTCTCCGCCGTAAAGATCGTAGAAATCGCCAGTATTTTGGATTTTTATGTGTGTGACTTCAGAATTTCTCCTAGAAAAAAGTGGAGAGCAATAAAAAAAATGTTGCTTTACTTATAAAAACAATGTTTATTACCCCAGTATTAGTAAAATGTTTCAAGATAGCAGGTTAATCCGGACTTTTCAAAACAAATAATAATATGTATAAAGTGCACGTATTGACATTCTTCATTTATTAACCTCTTTCCTTAACTTCTAGTGGTTGATTTACAAATATAAAGACGAACAGCAATATTTAAGAAGTGACAACTGATAGATTTTTATACTTTAACGTAACATTTCAGCACCCATATTTTCTAAAATAACACTTATAACATGCATTTATTGATGAAATGTAGACCGAACTAGGTAGGGTAGTGGTAATACGACCAGCCTTTTAATCGGGAGACCTGGGTTCAATGCCCGAGTCGGCTACCCTGACTGTGGTCTTCACTTTTTCCAGGTAGGCAGAGTCTCACAATGCATATACACTTAGTTATTGATTTAATGTTCCATTGCTATAATATATTTGACTCAATACTCAGCAATTAAAATCATGTCAAACTACAACAAAATTCATAGTTAAGATTAGTCTATTTTCTGCTCATTGCGCCAACAAGGCCATTATGATGAGTCTGCAATTCCTAAAGCTGCATTGTTTCTTCCACTTTTTATCTCATCAGTCAATCGAAACAACAATGAGGAAGAAGACATCATACATAACAATCGTAACCCACAATTAGGAACAATGTTTTACGTTTTTTTACACAGAATAAACACTACCTATCCTTTCAGGGCACGCTTCGTCGAAGGCACATTCATCATTTGCGAGCAGATCCTCACTGCTAGAAAATATGAAAAAGTGAAAACTCACCTCACCGATAACGTAAAATCCCCAGGATTACTTTTACTTGGCCTAGCTAGAAAACTGCCATCAAAACCTCGTTCCTTCAGCAAATTCTCCGCTTCTATGCCAGTGATATTTGGATGAAACCACCTAAAAACAAGAAAAATGCAGGAATATTCAAACTAGGAATAACAAGCAAGATATGATAGATTTTATGTTAAAAATGCATAAATTTAAAACTTGAAAAAAGTATCAATCCAAACTTTGGTGACAGTATAACAGCACACAGTAGAACTTGTCTAAAGGCATAATCTTGGAACGGGTGACAAATATGCTTTTAGACGGGTTCATTTATACACGCGGGTCCCAAGTCGGGACTAACACATTTTATGTTTTTAGAGAGGTTATTCATTAACACAGGATGCATTCAGATAGGTTCTACTGTAAATCATATACAGTAGAACCTGTCTAAAAGCATACTCTTGGGACAGGTGCAAAATATGCTTTTAGACAGGTTCATTTATACACGCGAGTCCCAAGACGAGACCGACACCTTTTGTTTTTAAAGAGGTTACTCATTAACACAGGATGCATTCAGATAGGTTCTACTGTAAATCATATATATAGTAGAACCTGTCCAAAAGCATACTCTTGGGACAGGTGCAAAATATGCTTTTAGACAGGTTCATTTATACACGCGGGTACCAAGTCGGGACTGACATTTTATGTTTCTAGACAGCTTCTACTGTAAATCATATACAGTAGAACCTGTCTAAAAGCATATTCTTGGGACAGGTGAAAAATATGCTTTTAGACAGGTTCATTTATACAGGTGGGTCCCAAGTCGGGACCAGCACATTTTATGATTTTAGAGAGGTTATTCATTTACACAGGTTCATCATATAATGTGTGTGGGCACTGAAGCACATTGCCTCATCTGGTTATTTTGGTTTTGTGGGTCATTAAGTCCCACAATCAGATATAAAAAACAATGAAGGCTGATTTTACTGATTAAATTAAATATATCCTTTATGAATTTCATTTAGAGAACTGGTACTATATACATTTCACTACATAAATGTTCTCTTGAACTATTAATTTAAAAAACAAAATCATGGAGAGGACCCTAAATGCTGCACAGACAAGTTCACAAATAAATTGTAAACATGGGTTGCACAAGAAATTATTTTCTACTTCCCTGATTTTACAAGCATTTAAAACAGTTTTCACTGACCTATTCTGACGGTTGAAAATTAAAAACTATGATGGACGTTCACTAATGAAGACATTTTTCAGTTCTTGGATTTTCTGTTAAATTACGTTTGAAAGGGCTGTGAAAGCGGGAATGGACACCAGAAGAAATGTGTTCTCAGTCCCAAACGTACTTTAATTTAAAAAATCTTGGAAAAGTTGGCAATTATGCCTTACATTGCGTTAAATATAATTTTTATGCTGGGATTTCTTTTCGAAGTCACGGATATTTCCGTTAATCAGAAAAATGTCATGGAACATGAACAGTGCTCTGAAATTTATAGGATGAGATTTTGCATATTTCAAACAATCCCCCCCCCTTATCCCCCGAGAGGGAGGTCTGGTATAAACTTGACACCATGTGGAAATCCTGGGGACAGGGGGCAGGGTAGGGAAAGAAGTCAATTTTTGAAGGAATTTCGGGTACGTCGTTTTTGAATATAACCCCTTATCTGAAATGATGTTCAACTGAGCTATAATGGGAATTCCCCATGTTTGTAAATGCGCGACTTGCTGAGTGTGCTATGTGAAAGTAAATTTAACCTATAGATATGCTCGATTTTTCCTGAATTTTTAAAAATAAATAATTGTTCCCTGGGTTAATAAATTATTTATATAATCACAACTGGAAGCAAGGTTAAAGATTTTTATTAATCCTGCAAAAATTACAAGAAGCAGTTTTGCTCATAAATACTAAAAACATAAAATAATTTCCTCAAATACGTTATTGAATTCTGTATCCCACTTCAACTGGAAATTTTCTGAAGTACAGCCTGAGCCAAGCTAACGTTTTGTAAATGCTAAAAGATTACGACAATCGGGACTATGTTATTACTTGGTGCATTGTTTCTAAAGAAATAAAAAAAAAACTTCGGATGTATATCCAGGAAGCTACGTGACTAACAGTCAAGTGCTTCGTGGGGGCCAGAGGTTACTTTGCCAGGCCTGCTTTACCTCTTATAGTAGTTACCAGTGATTTCCTATTCAAGTTCATATTTCCCATAACCATATTGTGTTACGTGATAATTATGCAAAACCCTGGGTCTGGAATTGCCAGATACAAGTTCGTTTGTAACAGTGTTAATTAGGCCCTGCATAATTGTAAAAAATAGGATGGTGACCCCCTGCACTATTACACGTGGCCATAAAGTTGACCTAAAACAGGAAACGCCATGGCTGTACTGGCAGCAATGAACTCTACTAAAGGGGAAGTGAACCACATTAGCCCAAGACAACCTAAATTTGCTGCCTACAGTGCAAAATTGAAAGCAATTTAGGTGCATTACTACTCACAAAAACCAGCAGGGGCACCCGCTTGACATATTGTTATCAAAATATGTATATTTGCGAATATTTGTCATTACATAAAATCATAATATGAAACAACTTCATGTCGAAATCTCCAGGATGATTTGCCATCCTCATCCAGATCTCAACCTGATTTATCAGTTTGGGATTACCGCCCAGAGCATGAACAATTATGTAAGTTTTTGATAAGGCAAAGAATAATAGCTATTGTACAACATGAGCAACAGTCCAAAGTTTAGTTATGACTAATTTATAAACTAGCATTAAATTATTAAAACGTCAAATTTTAGACTATATTAATATGACAAATTTAATAAATACTGCACTAAACAAATAAAGTACAGTATCATAACTTTTTTTCAAATATTTTTAATGATTAGACACTGCATAAAATCTTATAGCGCAATATCTAACAATTCTTTCAACTATGATTAAGTTTTAATGACGCCCTTATAAGAAATTAGATAATTATTTTTCCCTTTAATCTAATTTAAGGGTTGTTTTGATTTTAACGATGCAATTCATGCAAAGTTCTATATTGTTCAGTCAGGAAATGAATCACATTAGTATAACAACATGCAAATTAAGATTGAAAAGTGTCATGACGTGATATACCTTTCATTGTTTCTATCCACATTAGTTTTAATAACAAAGTGCACTAAATGGCAATCATTGCACAACCAATTAATGATTCGGCTTTCAATAGTTTTCAATATCGCCAGTTGATCAAATACGAGCAGGATGTATTGAGAAACAGGTTTGTGATGTTAACCCTTTTAAAGATCACAATTGATGTTGGGTTTGATATCAATCTAGGAAATCAAACCTTTCTGACAGTACCAATGGTTACACAATGAAATTTTAAATCTGCATAATTGTAGGCAGAATTGCAGAGCAGTCCTGTTTCAGAAATGCTGGGTATAAAAGCTTTACCACAACGCCACCAAATTTTATATTGCATACAAAACGCAAATGATGTAATGGGTGAATGCTTTTTAATTAATACACGAACTTCTGTCATAAATGCCTGCAGATGGTAAGAAGGGGTAAATATGATTGTGACCTGCCTGTCACATTGACTGTTACTTAAAAACATTTTAAACTTGGCAACAGCAAATGTGACCGACCTCAGGGTCACGAGTCCTACGATTGCGTGTATAAACATGCCAGGCTTTATTCTATGGTAAACAAGACAAATTCTTAACGTAAATATGTCTAACGTATGTTTTCACAACTAAATACGGTACAATGTATCACGTTTCAAAGTCTGTAAAAGCCACCCGGGAATTTATCAATGTAGTACAGTACGTGTCTGCATATGTCGTATAGTCGATTTTATCAGACATTATGTAAAGTCGCCGCTTCTTACGCATTGTGAAAAATTACAGTAAAGACCACCAAATGCCCTGAATAATAAGGTAAACGAAAGCCCGAGTTCGGGTGGATAACTTTTTCGGTTTGGCAACCATGCAAAACTAGATCGCAGTTGGAACACGATTACGAATACGATCAGAATTATGAATAAATGAAATCAGACTATTTCAAAACTGACATACCTTCGCGAGCCCATTCTAAGAGTCCTTTCCGTGAACTTACATATGTAAATAAAAGAGTTTTACTAACTAGATTAAACAAAATAAGGAGTACACTTGGCGAACAAACCAACACCCGACATAGAATTCCATATAATGGCGATACCGGAAATGTACTTTAGAAGATAACTATGCATATCCGGTATAAAAAACTGAAGCTAAATTGAAGCACGTTTACGTCAGAAAGACGCCATATTGGGACAGATTTTTAAATTTAATATTCCAAAAATGTATAATAAACGAAAATGAAATCATTTCATGATCATATATAAACTATAGAGTTTATATCAGAAAATTTACCTGAATAGCTTTCTCATAATGAAAAGAACACAAACTAGTCTAGTTTGCATGAAGTAAATTTTTAAACTTCAGTTGAAAAACACTGCATTGCTTCAAATAATCAATTTTAATTAAAAAAATGTCTATCAGGGTTCCCACATGTTTTTTGAGAATGAAATTCCCATGACTATGAAAAATTAACACTTCAGTTTATGGCAAATTATTGTCAGCATAGGCTTGGTCAGAAATATCCCAGGACCAATTTGAAAAGCTCACACTGACTTTCTACTATGGGATGATCCATAAATTATGTCACACTTTTTTGCCTCTTTTGAAATACCCCCACACCTTAGTCACAATTCCCCCATCCCTTGGTCACAATTGTCACAAAAAACAAACAACCCACCCCCCTAGGTGTGACAATTTTTGAATGGCCCCTATCTTCCATGTGTTTCTCAAATTCACTGACATTCCAGGCTTTTCCAGGCCGCACGCCAGCCGAAAATTACTGTAATAAATTTAGTGCCAACGCCGGGGCAGATGCGGGGTTCACTCCCCGGTCAAGGTTGGTGGGAGTTTTTACGGATGGGAAAAATTCCCTAAGTGGTGGCTCTTTCGGATGAGAGTTTAAACCGTGGTCCGGTACGTGTTGATTGTTGCACAATAAAGACACCTCGAGAGTGGGTGGAAGTCCCCCTCGTATTCAAAATTCCCAGGTAGGTGTTGACGGCTCATCCCCTGGAGTTGGTGATTAGCCCGCATGTTGCTGAAATTGGCCAACGTTAGAAATCAACAAACAAACAAACATCTGGTAATTACACAACTAGTAGACTTGAATGCCATATTCACTTGAGCTGTGGAATAGAAATGCTTTTATTTAAACTCATAAAAATGGATTTCCAACACGCTATTTTTCTATTAAAAAACGCCATATCTGATAGTAAATGTGCATTGTGCACTACATCTTGGCAATTCCTAATCTAAATAGTAACAATTTGCAAAATTGAAACTTTAAAAAAAAGTCGAAGACTAAATAAAGCTGGGTTCCCACTCACCTGGAAATGATTTTACTATAAAATCAGTCGAGGTATGAGCAAAACATATCGGAATGAGCGTGGCAAAGCCATCATATTTTCCATAAAATCATATTTTATATGGAAAAAAATAGTAAAAGAGAAAACTTATGACTCTACAATATTTAATTTTAAATTTTCAGTGGGAACCCAGCCTAAAAAAAAAAAAAAAAAAGCACTAGTTTTGAATCGGTTGAAACAATGATCCGCATGTAATAATATTAAAAAGGACATTGAATGAAACTATTACAATTTCTACTCTTTTTTAACTAACGACAAATCTGGTTTGTTAATTGGGAAACGCTGTACACGTAATTACCAATATAATATTTAAATATCTGTAGTAAATATTCAAAATTCGATACTCATGCAATCGCAAACTGACTTAAATTTCTTTCCACCATTGCCAGAGCAATAATTTGCCCGCAGTAAGCGAAATGAAATTTCACCTCGCTTCCGAGTGTTGCCCGTTCCTTAAATAATACCGTAACCCAGCAACACGACATCTTGCCCCCCAATATACACGCTTTGAATAAAAAAAATGTGGATATTGCCACGTTTACAATTGTTAGTGATAAATTTAAATAAGAAAAATAATCAGAAATTTCAAGCAGAACACCTCCAACAATCCAAAACCCATTTTTCCAAAAAACGAAAAAAAAAAAAAAAATCCAAACTGCAATCAGCCAAAAACCAATTAATTGAAATCACAAACTTGATGAAAGCATGGTTGCAAAACATCGGCATTAATTGACAAATCAAAGGACATTAATATCAAACCCTAAATTAAATTGTTATTATTTTTTTACTTAATTTAAAGTTAACTAGTTCTTTCCATCGTCCAAGTGGTTGTAAAAGTTACAAAGAAATTGCGAGATTTGTGGTAAAACAACTGTCTTTATTATACGCTTATTTTCATCAGCTTCATTAAATTACTAACTTTGTTATCTAGAATTTTGCTAACAATCAACTCCTTTTTTGGTTAAAAATCATACAACAGATGAAGTCAATTTTAATTTACGAAAATAGAAGCAGGGCTGACCGAGTCTGCAATTTCTTAACTTGTTATTAACCAATAATCGACTATATGAAAGCTTTTTTAAAATAAACCATCTTCCCTGACTATTCCCAGTCTATCCAACTTCCCTTCCTGAAAAAATTTTCAGATGGCAAAGGCTCGTATTTCTGATCATTTCCCAATCTAGCTCTTAATGCTAGCCCTATGTCATGGAAACTGGGTTATTTTACTGTAAATCTCGCTATTTTTGTAAAAGGAACCTATTCATTTGCCAATTAATTAATACAATTTTGCTGGTGTAAAATTTCACAATGAAAAATCAGCCATACATTCTTAATAATTCCATGAAATCTCTACATCATTTAGAAGAAAAAACGCTGAACATAAACGAGACAGTGCAACCACTTATAAATATTAAGTTTCTTAACGAAAACTTCCACAGGTTCATAACTGTTTTTTTTGTTTTTTGTTTTGCAGAAAGAAAGATTCAAAAGCAAGTAGTTTTGGACTAAGGTCTGACGAGGCTCAATGCAATTTTTTAATGTTCGCAATGCATTGTAAACGAACAGCAACCCCCCGATCTACCACATTCAGAATAGCGTGAGACCCCAAAACATGTTTCTGGTTCCATACTCATGTTTACCCATTTTGCTACGTGCCATTTCCATTATCATAACACTTAATAAATGCGTAAATTAAATTAAACATCCTAACAAAAACAACAAAAAAAGCAAATTCGGCGCCATAAAAGCGCTCCATTTTTGCACTAATTCGCTATCCGAGAAAATGATAATTTCCCATCAACGAAAAAAGCTATATCCACGTTCACTGAGAAGTAATATTATAGATATAAAATGTTAGAAAATTAACCAGGGGCAGGCAGGCACCTTGGTGCATGAAAATTCGTTGGTAATTGTGCACCGCTGCAAACGGAGGTGGGGAAAAACTGTGATAGCCAAAGTCGAACATGATTCTACATCACCTCGACGAATTCATAAGCATGAACCACGCTTTTGTAAGCACTGCGATTAAAAATTAATGGTGTAACGGGAATGGATCTTAATATTGAGGATTTATCGTTCCAAAAATATCCAAAGAAATTTAAATGAGGAATTGAAAAAAATAGAAAAAAAAAACTTGATGGGCCAATTGGTTCACGAAAATTAGCCCGCTTTCCAAACATGATGAAACAGGGAATCAAGACCGAGTGTGCATTAAATGTAATGCCTCCGAGATACACGGCTCCCTACAAACGTTGCGTGGAATCAAAAGTTTGTGTCAAGAAATCACTCCCAGTTTTGTGCTCGTATCTCGTTACAACAGGCAGCACCTTCTCTTTTTAGCCGGCTCTGGAGGTTCCAGGGCAGCCAAAATAGCTTCGTCGAACACGTTTTTCAACCCTTTCTATAATGAAAAAAGCATAAACATGGTTAGTAAATCAATTTTGCCTACATAATAAGTAGTTAATTCAGACATGGGTGTCCAGTAAAATTTGTTGGAAAACATTTCAAGGCGCATTCTCGATAGTTTGTAGTACTAAGCGCATATGCATTGTGTGACTTGGCACAACTAGCATTTGGGATTAAAGATTTTGTATTTGTTATTAATTTATATAAGACATTACGAGAGGAAGGAGTACAGTTGCGGCCTATTTTTAGAGGAACTATCATGGTATTTTCCTGGAAACAACATTGGAAAACCGCAAAAACCAAAGTAATCTACCCTGGAATTAGCCAGGTCTCCCAAATGAAAGGCCGATAGCGTTACCCCTACCCCAACTAGCTTGGTCCTGATAGTTATAATCAACACAAAATAGAGTGCCCAGTAAATTTGTTGGGCAAATTCAACTATAATTCAAGGATTTCATGGGTTCATCCCTTAAATTTTCAAGGACCACTCGCACAACAAATCACCACAATATTTTTCCAAAGAGATGTGGACCATAAATTAATTTTTTTTTATTGCATTTACAGTAGTTTATATATTGCATAATAGTCTCCACCAACCTGTGTTAAAGCTGAACATTCAACGTACTTCACGGCCCTTAATTCCTTGGCCAGTTTCTCGCCCTGTTCAAATGAGATTGGCTTTTGCTTGTTTTTCGCCAATTTATCGACAGTACCGGCATCATCTCGTAGATCTATTTGTGTGCCCACTAGAAGAAATGGCGTTTTCTGGCAATGGTGCGTTATTTCAGGAACCCACTAAAAATCAAAAATGAGAAAGCTACTTAGAAATGCATTCATGCTGCCAATTGTCACATGAACAGAAACTAAATTGATACACACAACTCACCTTTTCTTTAACGTTTTCGAAAGAAGAAGGGGAAACTACTGAGAAACAGACCAGAAAAACGTCCGTCTGTGGATAACTGAGAGGTCGCAACCTGTCGTAGTCTTCTTGACCAGCAGTGTCAAAAAGACCCAAGGTATACGGCTCGCCACCAATCATAACAGTTACTGCATAATTGTCGAATACCTGTGAAAGAGAAGTCATTAAAAAAAAAATGGGAACAATATATATGTGACAATAATAGGGCAAGCAAAATTTTGCTTACCGTAGGAACATATTCGGATGGGAACTTGTTTGTGGTGTACGATATCAAAAGACCTAATCAAAAAGATCAAAACTGAGTTAAGTTTCAGCAATAACAACACATTTCAACAAAATGAACAGTAATCTGACATTTTGATAATAATTTATAGTAATGATGTCCCACATTTTTTAAAAAGCATTCTCTGCATATACACGTTTTTTTATCAATTATATGAAGCCATATAGCACGTAGCCAAAAATACTTGGAACCAATGGATGTTAAATTAAATGTATGTAAAGAATTGTTATTCTATTAAAGTTATAAACTTTGGCCATATACAATGCTAAGGTTTGTAGGATTGATGGACTATAAAATCAGCAAAAAAAAGTTTTCTTATCAAACTAAACTAAAATGCAGTCATGAACAATTAGGTTATCGAAGCATAAACGCTGGAAAGAAAATATTTGAAATCCGTTACTAACATGTCTTGCCCACTGCACCATCTCCGACTACTACACATTTTATGGTCTGCATTTTCACGAATATCTGTAAGAACATTAAATATTACAAGAATTATAACCGACTCGCATGACCAATAATTGAGAATGCACAACAACTGCGATGTTTGATGTGGGTCTCGAATCACAATTACTTCAAATTATGTAATTACATGACGAATGGTTGATATCCACTAAATCATAACTATACTATATTTCGTAGAATGATACGAGTTACATATTACTGTAGCGATTTCAAAATTAAAGGTAACTATTGCATGTTTAAAAAGTGAAATTTGACTTACTGGCCAACAAACCAAGACACACCCAAAGTGATACTGCAGATACGATTCGTTTTGCTTTTAAAACGTGTGATTACTCAGCTAGTAAATACACAAGTCCAGCAATAAATAATTCGTGAACCAACAGTGTTGATTATACGATCATCAGTGTTTGTCAAAAAAAAAATTAAAAAAATTCAATATTAACAAACGCTCGGTTGATCCCATGCCAACTAACTAGCAACGTTTCAAGTTTCCCATCTGGGAAACATAGCGCTACGAATAACACTATAGCCATAACAAACATATTAAAACATTTCAGGGCTGTCAAGATGCTATCAACTAACACGAAATCTACTAAAATGTCACCAACATTTCGTTATTTGATTTCCACGAAATAAGGCGCGCCTGAAAATCGCAACCACCCGCCATACAACTGGAATTTTAACGAAGTTCAAATGTAGAGAAATTAACGAAGGTTACGAAACATCTGTTTACATTAAATATCACGTCGCAATTGAACAGATGTGGCAAAAGTGACCGGCGAAAAAGGAAATGTTTAGGCCTAAAGGAAATTTTTGGTGAATGAGACCCGCCATCTTAGATTTTGTTTTATCAACTTTCCAAGGCAACGGCATCGGGAAAGCGTATAAGGACGATATAAGATTAAATAAGAATTCCACGACAATACAAGAAACACTTAAATGAATAAAAATGTTTTAAAAACACGAAAACAACTTACGAAGTTAGTTGAGAATCACTCGTGGGTAGCCTTCAACGAGCGAGGGCGTTGACAGAACGCGACTCAAACAACGGTACATCCGGGAAGAACTCGCGCATGCGTAATAGTGAGTTAATTATCGATTAAAAAATGTACGATGGTTAACCGGTTAAGAGAAATCTCCAGTGAATTTCCTTGTAAACATGTTACATGCATGAAATTTACGTATTTCAGTGCTGTTAATTTCCTGCTGAAACCATTATTAACAACATAAAAAATGTTACTAATGTATACTTTAACTAACGTTCACCAGAATAAATATCGAGATTTTATTTGGCAGATTTACAAATGTACAGACTCAAAAAATCAGTATTAAACTTTCAGTCCTCCTCCACCTCTTCATCCTCATCCTCGGTACTTGTCACATCGGTGAGATCGTTACACTCGTTGTTCTCATCGTCTTCCGCATCCTTTGCTGCTTTTTTTGTAAGGAGATCCAATTCCGAATCGCTATCCGTGTTGTCCGCAAACAGATCTGTGAGGTCCTCTTTGTCTTTTTGTTTGTGCTTTTCCATGAGTTCCTTGCGCTGGATCGGGGGCATGTTTTCTGCACATTCCAACTGAAAATCAAAAGTTT
>JAQGBW010001301.1:0-27437 GCA_034698625.1 Julus scanicus
GAACCAAATAACAATGGAAACCAATAGAAATCTCTATTGGTTTCTATTGTTATTTGGCCACTTTATTGATTTTAATTATCTTCTATGGTTCCTGTATTGACTGAACAATAGAAAACCATAGAAAACAATTGAAACCAATCAAACCAACAGAAATTTTCTATTGATACCAATAGAAAACAATAAGCCAAATAACAATAGAAACCAATAGAAATTTTCTATTGAAACCAATAAAAAACAATTATTAATTTTAATTGTCTTCTATGGTTCCTGTATTGACTGAACAATAGAAAACCATAGAAAACAATTGAAACCAATCAAACCAACAGAAATTTTCTATTGATACCAATAGAAAACAATAAGCCAAATAACAATAGAAACCAATAGAAATTTTCTATTGAAACCAATAAAAAACAATTATTAATTTTAATTGTCTTCTATGGTTTAGCTGTATTGACTGAACAATAGAAAACAACATATGCCCCACCCATATATGTACAAAAATGCCATATTTTGGTATATATTTTCATAAATGCCAAATTTCAGTTATGTCCTTATATGAGCTTTTCCAGCCGTTGCCATGTACGAATGTTTTTCATAGATGGCGTTGCTGGTAAAAGGGGCAAAAGTGCCTATATATGTATAATTATTGTTTTTGGCATCCCTCGTTATCCTCTTGTGATAAATGAAGTTAAATTGGGGGTGAAATTTAAGACTATGTTCTACCAAAGGTCTTAACCCACCAAATATGACTTAACAAGGAAGGTCATTTAAAAATAAGATTCTTAGATGACATGTAAATTTACAATGACAGCTGTATTGACGCTGCTTTTTAAATGTCTTCCTCTATAAATATACTTTTTTTAAAGCCTAACATAATTAATAACTCACATGTTTTTTTATCAACTTTTGTAACCTTCGAATGATGTACATGTACGAGACACGCATTTCATCTTTTTCTAAATTCGCTGCTTTTTTTATTGAAACTAATATTTTAGATATAGTTTTCACGGTCATATCACAATTACTCCTTATTCTGGTTCAGCATCCTCTAGTGACGTTTTTGGGGATTTTTTACGGAATTTTAGTGCCGGATAATTTTGTGACGCGTACTTGTATATGGTATATTTTGCGGTAAAAATACAATTTTGCTAGAAATATGATTTTTTTGTAATAAAACTGCAACTTTTCTGCATTATAAAGTTGTTTTTTATCTGCAGTAAAAATGCAGCATAGATTACATTTGATATTACTCTCGCGAGTTACTCTCGGGGGCTACTCTCAGATGGATGTCCATTTCAGAGTTGTTTTCAACCGATAGCTCTATCGAGAGTACACGGTGAGCATCTCCTCGTAAATGCTCTCAAAAGCGTGTCCACTCGGCCAATCACCGAGAGTATATAAAAGATTGCGCTATCCTTACTCTCTGTGGCTACTCTCAGATGGATGTCCATTTCAGAGTTGTTTTCAACCGATTACTCAATCGAGAGTACACGGCGAGCATCTCCTCGTAAATGCTCTCAAAAGTGTGTCCACTCGGCCAATCGCCGAGAGTATATTAAAGATGGCGCTATCCTTACTCTCTGTGGCTACTCTCAGATGGATGTCCATTTCAGAGTTGTTTTCAACCGATTACTCTATCGAGAGTACACGGCGAGCATCTCCTCATAAATGCTCTCAAAAGCGTGTCCACTCGGCCAATCGCCGAGAGTATATTAAAGATGGCGCTACTCTCAGATGATTGTCCATTTGAGAGTTGGCATCAATGCTCCAAAAAAAACTGCTTTACACTAGGCCAATCTTTACTCTCGATGGCTATTTTACATTAAAGATGGCGTTTTCTTAATGTGAAAAGGTGCTACATTATCGGTTCTGGTTCTTGACATCTGCTCTCAAAATTCGTATTTTGCGAGCTGCTATCAGAGAATTCAGAACTCACTTCCTGGTGAGGAGGTGCAGTGAAGGTAGCACAGACAGAAAGGGAAGTGCCAGTTAGAAGGTGGTTGTGAGTAAGACAAGAGTGTGTCCTATGCAGAGGCGGGTATAAAGCTCATCCTCCCCTCCAAGAGAGGGACACCTGCTGAAGGTAGTTTCAGGAAAAGAGGGGAGAGAGTGAAAAAACCTGTTTTCTCTTCATTTGAAGTTTACTTAGGCGAGCAGAAATTGATGACCTGATCTTCTGAATTTGTTCAAGGGTCAAAAGCATTGATTTCCTTCAACATGATCAAATATTTGACGACACCTCAAATGAAAAGTTCAAACCTGCGAGATATGACGTCGGTCACCGCCTTATCAAACATGTTTGTCTACATTTCCTACTCTTTGCCCAAACATTGGATCAACGACAACAAACACAAAATTGATAGCTGAGAGTTGCGTGTCTCCATCGACATTTATCGCTATTTCAGCATTTCCCCACCGTCTAAACTGGGACATGATAAAGGTAAAGAGCCTTTAGATAAAGTGAATCTCGATAGCAGCTCTCACCGATGGTTACACCTCTGAGAGTAGCACGTGCTACAGTTTGAGAGCTGTTTTTTCACATTTCATCGCCAGTGAAACACTTCAGCCCTGGCCTCTCCGATAGTAACTCGCGAAATATGAATTGAAAATTTTGAAAATTTTGAGAGCAGATGTGGAGAGTTTGGACGAAAATATAGCTTCTCTCCATATTAAGAAAATTGCCATCTTTCTATATATACTCTCCGAGATCGGCCAAGCGCGGACACGGATTTGAGAGCATGCCTTTTTGACGAGATGCTCGCCATGTTACAATATTTCGTGATAGCACAATCGGATGAAAACAACTCTCAAGTGGACAACTTTCTGAGAGTAGCCATCGAGAGGAAAGAAAATGCTAACTTTTATTAACTTTCAACGATTAGCCAAGTGAACACGGCTGCTTGAGAGAATCGGTTGAAAACAACTCTCAAACGGACAACCATATGAGAGCAGCTCTCGAGAGTAGCTCTCTAGAGTTAGACCTCGCTAGAGTTAATATCGCATGGATTACCACCATTTATCATTTTTAACTATCATAACCATTTATCATTAATTTACTAAATTAAATCTATTAAAAAAATGTTTATTCCATCAAAGTGACAGAAAAACAATCAAAATAGTTTACAATAGCTTAACAATAGGTTTTTAATGAGTAAATTTGAGGGCAAATTACATAAAAGTGCTTTTTTCTAAATTTATTTTACTTTTTATACATTTTTTTGTTTTTAAATTCAAACATAAAAGTGTTGGATTTCACCATATAACAACACGAACTTCTTTTTAATCTTTGACAATAAACAAATTGGTTAACAAAAACTTAACCACTACTTTTCTTAGAATTGAATTTTTACACAAATTTTTGTATACAAATTTGTCTTAATTTATTTGAAATAAGCGTTTTGTTTATTGAAAAATGTTAAAAAATCTGGATTAATACGCAAGCGGAACCGATTAATTTTCTCTCGACCTGAATTTTATGAATAATAGTGTCAATGTCATTTACCACTAATTTCGTGTTACACAAAAGTTTTATTTTTTTTTATAAAAAAATGATCATAAAAAATTAATTCGACTGTGAAAATGACAATTTTCTACCAACAAAAAAAAAAGATTATATATATGTGGGCATTTATAGAATACATGATTTATACTTGTATAAATACGAGTTATTTAATTTAGGGACGGCGTGTTAAAAAAATCTATAACCTCCATTGAGGGGTTAAAAATGTTGAAATTAATATAATTAAATTATATAATAAATATAATTTAATATAGGGAAGGGTAGAAACTTTATACAAGGACATATGTCATATTTTGCTCCATATATGGACATGCATGTCAAATGTTGTATATTTTTGAAACCATGCATGACATATCTGGAAAATATCATGCATGTTTGAAATCATCTGTCGATGCATGGCTATTTTAGAAATAGAATGCATGTTTGAAAATATACATGTTATTTGATAAACGCCATATGTTTAAAACCATGCATGAGCACATCTGGAAAATACCATGCATGCATGTTTCAAAACATGTTTAGATATGACAAACACCATATGTTTTAAGCCATGCATGGCAATATATGGAAAATATCATGTTTGTTTGAAATCATATCTGTCGTTGCATGAAAAATACCATGTTTAAAATCATGCATGACCATATCTGGACAATATCATACATGTTTATATATAACCATGCATGGTCATATATAAAAAACATGGCGTTAAAAACATATCTGTCGATGCATGATAAACACCATATGTTTGAAACCATGCATGACCATATCTGGTAAAATACCATGCATATAGGTTTGAAAACATGACAAACACTGTACATTCTAAACCATGCATGGCCATGTATGGAAAATATAATGCATGTTTAAAAAATACATGTTTATACATGACAAATGCCATGTTTAAAGCCATGCATGACCATACCTAGAAAGTATGCTGTGTGTTTAAAAACATGCATGTCAAATGCCATTTTTTGAAAGCATGTATGACCATATCTGGTAAAATACCATGATAATAGGTTTGAAAACATGTTTATAAATGACCAAACACTGTTCGTTCTAAACCATGCACGGCCATGTATAGAAACTATAATGCATGTTTAAAAAATACATGTTTATACATGACAAACGCCATGTTTAAAGCCATGCATGACCATATCTGGAAATTATGCTGTATGTTTAAAACATGAGAGTCAAATGCCATTTTTTGAAAGCATGCATGTATGACCATAAAGTATATGCATGTTTGAAGCCATGCATGGCCATGCATGAAGCCATAAATAGCAATGCATTTACCATATATGAACACATGCATAAAAAGTGTTCATTTACATGTGGTTGTGATGGAGAGAACTCCTGGATATGAATTTATGAATTCCAAATATATACTTCTTACCTTTAAAATGTTCTTTACAAATGTCCAAAGCTTACTTTAATTTTAAAAAACGTTTATTCTTTGCTATAATTATCAGATGAGCGATTACTAGGCAGAAATCGTCCTAATTTTTAAAACAATTTTTTCAACTCTGGAAAAGAACAGTCCAAAATTCGAATTCTAGAATTGCGAACATGCAGCGTTCGAAAAAGACTTTTCGCGCGTGCAATCTTCACGTGCTCCATCACGCACGCGCTGGCTCCGTCCTTCCTTTCTTTCTGCACGTGCAAAAGTTCTAAACCACGTGAATAAGAACAAATTCACGTGTCATTTTTAAAAATTTGAAAATCATGAATTTATATAGCGTAAAATCAGTCGATTTTCAACTTTTTCAACTCAAGTTTCACTTGATGTTTGTTACATATTATGTTACAAAATTATTTTTGGATATTTTTGTTATTTAAGAGTATACAGTATTTATTTTCAGAAATTGTTTATCAGTCGATTACATGAGTAGCAAGTTTTTGTTGTTGAAGTTGGGCCCCTTTTTTTACCTTTGACCCTATACAAATGAAAATGTATCAATACTTCGACCCCCTATATATAGATACCCTATAATGTGTATACAGTACATGTCAAATGTATGTTACAAATGTTTGTTAAGAGGGGGGGACATTTGGTGCATATAAACGAGTGTTGGTGTTATACTGCATATCATCCTAACCTCAAAAACATTAAAATTTCAGAAAATTTGGATAAAATCTTGGATAGAGTCAAGGAAAACTCAGAGAAATTCAACTTATTGCTTTAAATTGCATTCTTTTTAGAATCTGGAAATGTCATGGAAGTTGAAAATTTCATTGAAAATTGTATTAATTGTCAGGATGGTCGGGGAACATGTTTTTAAAAAAACTTGAAAAGTCAGGGAAGTTGCAAATGTCATTGTTAAAATTCAAAAGTTGTCAGGATGGTCAGGAAGATTGTTTTTAAAATCTGGAAAAATCAGGGAAGTTGCAAATTTCATTGAAAGTTGTATAAAGTGTCAGGATGGTCAGGGAAAAGTTTTTTTAGAATTTGGAAATATCAGGGAAGTTGAAAATGTCATTGGCTATTTCAGAAGAAGTGAGGATGGTTAGGGATAAAAGTTTTTGAAACTGGAAATGTCAGCGAAGTTGAAAAGGTCATTGTGAAGTTCAAGAGTTGTCAGGATGGTCTAGGAAAATTGTTATTAAAAACAGGAAATGTCAGGGAATTTTATAATTTAATTGGAAAATTCAAAAGTTGTCAGGATGGAATAGTCAGGGATAATTGTTTTTAGAATCTGGGAATATCAGGGAAGTTTAAAATGCCATTGGAAAATTCCAAAGTTGTCAGGATGGTCGGGGAAAATTGTTTTTTAAAATTTGAAAAGTCATGGAAGTTAAAAAAAAGTCATTTGCCATTTCAGAAGAAGTGTGATTGGTTATGGAAACTTTTTTAAAAAAACTGAAAAAGTCAGGGACGTTGAAAAGGTCATTGTAAAATTCAAGAGTTGTCAGGATGGTCAGGGAAAATGTTTTTAAAAACAGGAAAAGTCAAGGAAATTGAAAATGTCATTGCAAATTTGCATTAATTGTCAGGATGGTCAGGGGAATTTTTTTATAAAAATATTGTAACAAAAACTGTAAAAGTCAAGGAAATTAAAAATGTAGTTGTAAAATTCTAAAGTTGTCAGGATGGTCAGGAAAAATTGTTTTTAGAATCTGGAAATGTCAGGGAAATTGAAAATGCCATTGTAAAATTCAAAAGTTGTCAGGATGGTCAAGGAAAAAAGTTTTTGAAAACTGAAAAAAGTCAAGGAAGTTGAAATCTTAAGTAATTTTCAAGTTTAAATTTGACAAAACTTCATAAAAATGCAACAGTTTGATTATCTTAAATTCCCTTCTAAACAAATCCTAGTTTATGCTGAAATTATTTCTTCGGACTCCATTTTTTTCAATTCTTTTTCAGTTCTTTTTCAGTCTTGATTAAGCGATGTTGAGATAAAAATTCATATTCTATATGCAAATGAGGAACTACCTCAAACGGCCTTCGAGGCGTTTCTCTTAGCACCTATTTCACAAAAAAGCGACTTAATTCGAACACGCTTTCGTTTAAAAGCTAATTCAAATTGGAACAGATGACTGATTTAGCTTTTTATCAATTAATTATCTTTTTTTTTTGTTACTTCGATGCCTTGGATTTTAATAAAAGAGAAACGAGCACACTTTTTGTGTTTGTGCCACAACCACCTTCGAGTGGTGCACGACTTGTGGCTCATTCGAACAAACTCACGTGACTGGAATCGAACTTAAAATACTTGTATTCATACCCCCCGTACCACAGTTGCTCAAATAGCATGAGCTTGACACCGAGCTGTGACTCAAGTCCAAGATGCATACCACAGCTGCACAGAAAAATGTCCAAGACGAGCTCAAGACTGTGACAAGACAGCCAAATATGAGACTCAAGCTTGAGTTGAAGCTTGAGATGGAGCTTACCCCCGTGCTACAGTTGCTCAAGTCGCATGAGCTTCAGACCGAGCTGTGACTCAAGTCCAAGATGCATACCACAGATGCACAGGAAAATGGCCAAGACGAGCTCAAGACAGTGACAAAACAGCCAAATATGAGACTCAAGCTTGAGTTTAAGCTTGAGATGAAGCTTACCCCGTATACAGTTGCTCAAGTCGCATGAGCTTGAGACCGAGCTGTGACTCAAGTCCAAGATGCATACCACATTCGCACAGAAGAATTGCCAAGACGAGCTCAAGACTGACAATACAGCCAAATATGAGACTCAAGCATGAGTTTAAGCTGGAGATGGAGCTTACCCCCGTACCACAGTTGCTGAAGTTGCATGAGCTTGAGACCGAGCTGTGACTTAAGTCTAAGATGCATACCACAGCTTCACAGAAAAATGGCCAAGACGAGCTCAAAACTGTGACAAGACAGCCGAATATGAGACTCAAGCTTGAGTTGAAGCTTAAGATGGAGCTTACCCCCGTACCACAGTTGCTGAAGTTGCATGAGCTTGAGACCGAGCTGTGACTCAAGTCCAAGATGCATACCACAGTCGCACAGAAAAATGGCCAAGACGAGCTCAAGACAGCCAAATGTGAGATTCTGCAACTGTGGCAGGGTGTCATCTCAAGATTGAGCTTAAGCTTGAGATGAAGCTTAGAAGAGATGAGGCTTGATCTGCATCTCAAGTTTAAACTCAAGCTTAAGTCTCATATTTGGCTGTTTTGTCACAGTCTTGAGCTCCTTTTGGTCATTTTTCTGGGCAACTGTGGTATGCTTCTGGGACTTGAGTCACAGCTCAGTCTCAAGTTTATGCAATTTGAGCTAATTAGACAACTATTTAATGGCACTAATATTCGCTTTCCTCCAAATATAAAACAAATTTTATTAGTTTTGATTTTTTAATTCAGATGCAATAAGGAAATGTTTATAACTTGAATTCAAGGTTGATTATTAATACAGCAATTATGGAAATTATGTTGTAAAATAATTTTTTTCAACCAAATTTGACAAGAATTAAGTTAAGTGTCATTTTTTTTAATTTCCGGTCAATTCCGGAAAATTCATAATATATTTGTGGTACATTTGGGACTAATTTTGAAACTTTATCCGCAATATTATATACGTGTATAGCTAATTTAAGTTTGGTTCAATTCGTCATTAAGTTATCTTTTCATCTAAAGATGCTGTTGTTTCTTAAAGAGCTGATTAAGGCAATAGTCTCGTGACTTGTATTAGTTGCATAGTTAGCAAATCATCCTGTGCACGATGAGTGCTAAATTGGACTGAATTTTGGCACCAAAACTAAACACAAACCTATCAGTTTCACAGAATGCACACTTTTTTCTTCAAATATTTACACCTTGAAGACCTCACATTTTTCTTCTCGCCCTTTGAATGCCAGGCCTGCATTTTGACGGTTTTTAGTTCAATGGCGAACGGTAGCAATTGTTCTACGACTTTTATCGATAGGATGGACTTTTATTATTCGTGAATCGTTAAATATATAGTTATTTGGATCGCTCGCGTCCTTTACTGCCATCCTTGAAGCAGTTTGTGGTGGAACAAATTTAAAAATAGGCCCATATACTCAACTCTTTCTCGCGAGGCATTATTTTTTTTACTAAATACGTCCTTGTTTTAAGTTGTTTACACCGTGCATTTCTCCCCCGTTGACATTTTTCACTCAACTCACTTCTTAAATAAAAAGCCGCTTCAATTACTTACCTCATTTGAACGGACTTTTTGCAAACGTAATCCGATAGTATAGCGATGCTTCGTTAGCGAAAATTTCAATTACAACTGAAATTCTATTAATGGAACGAATAATTCGAACGTCCCATTCTATCATTGCACGAGATTCTATTCTATTTTATAATTGCACGCGTTTCTGTTTCAATTTATCATTGCACGAGATTCTGTTCTATTTCGTCATTGCATGAGATTCTGTTCAATTTCATCATGCACGAGATTCTATTCCGTTTTATCATTGCACGAGATTCTGTTCCAAATTTATCATTACATGTGATTCTGTTACATTTGTTCATTGCACGCAACTCTATTCCATTTTATCATTGCACGTGACTATATGTTTCATTTTATGATTGCGCACGCCGTTATGTTCTATATTATCTGACACGTGATTTTGTTCCATTTTATCATTTCACGTGATTCTGTTCCGTTTTATCATTACACGTGACTCCCTTCCACTTGTTCATTTTGCACGCGTTTTTATTCCATTTTATCATTGCACGAGATTCTTTTCCAATGTATCATTGCATGTGCTTCTTTTTCCATTTTCTCATTGCACGTGACTATGTTCCATTTCATGATTGCACGCCATTCTGTTCTATATTATCTGGCACGTGATTCTGTTCCATTTTCGAACGCTATTTTCGAAAGTCAGGAAGGCTTTCAGGGTTTTTTCTATTCTACTACAAATTATTATTTTTCGTAGTCATAGAAAAATTCAAAAATATCCGGAAATCACCTGAAATGTCAGGGAATTTTACTGGAAAATCCTGGAATGTCAGGGAATTTGAGAAAGACATAGAAGAGACTTGGAAAGTCAGAAAGGTTTTCAGGTGTTTTTCTATTTTACTATATACAAATTAATATTTTTCATAGTCATAGAAAAATTCAAAAATGTTCATTCTCAAAATAAATTTTGTTTTACACAGACAGGTTAGTTGAACAAACGGTTTAACTTTTTTAAGTCACACCTTTATTAAAGTATGTGAACAAGTTATTTGGTGGCACTTTGTGGTGGTGGTGACGTGCCCACATTTTTTTGCTCGTCCACCTTGAGTATGAAATTCGGTTTCCAGTACAACCCCAATTAATTGACCGTTGAAAGTAACAGTTAAATATCCATTAGTATTCAATCGTCGAAGTCCTTCGGCTTCCCAACTGCGTACAATTCGCATAGATTTATATCAGCTTGTGGGTTTTTTAAAAAGTTGTTCACTTCACATATAAAAACAAGTGTTTCAGACATTTCTTTTTCCCAAGCTGCACGTTATGTACAATTTTAGGACACGAACAATTGGATTTTCGGTCACCTCATAAAGTCAATATTTAATTGATAGGACGAGAATTAACTATAATATTTCCTCGTGTTCTTTTGTTGGTTTTTTTTTTACCAACTTTTATATGAAATTTCTGGGCCGTTGAACGTATAGTGAAATTTAAATAAATATATCTGATAAAAATGTATTTTGAAAATTTTTATTTGTTAAAATTGGACCACAGCACCTTTATTTATCTTTAACAAATCTATACAAACAGGCTGTTTTTTATTTAAATTAAGGCTTGGAATGTTTATAATCTTGATATGCATTTTTTAAAATTATTTAAAAATATATAAATGGGTAAAAAATGAACTGTTTTAGCATAATTAAGTATAATGTTAATGAGTTTAGAAATTTTAATATTAAATTGTTGAAAATATTTCGTATGAAGTGTTAAAGTAAATAAATATTTCAGTAAATATATGTCATATTTTTAAAATTGAATTTAATATTTGTAAAAGTTTTTTTTATCATAAAAGTATACAGTTATTAACTCCTATTACAGTATATTTTCCATCTTATCTTTTGTAAATATTGCAAATATTTCAGAATTTGACGTAGTTTATGCACGTATTGAAGCGGAGAGCGCAGCAGCGATAAATAATACAAATAACTATATTTCTGTTCAACACTGTTAAAAAATCTGTAAATTTTACAGGAAAAGTTGAGTAAAATTTGGAAAAATCCAACTACCGTATTTTACGGACCATAAGATGCACCATAATTTTTAAGCAATTAAAAAAAAACAAGTATCATAAGACGCGAGTATAAGACGCACCTGAATTTTGGAGGCAATTTTTTGAAGAAAAAAGTGCGTCTTATAGTCCATAAAATGCAGTAACTGTAGTTTACATGTTTGTACATAAAGTGAATTTAAAAGGCACCACATGACTCGGCACATCTCGCCCCAGGGGGTTACATTTGGGGATTATAAGGTTAAAGAAAACAAAAATTAAAAGACAAGAAACAGGAAGTTATTTAGGGGGATTGGTTTGAATGAGGGGAGAGTTTTTCAGTTAGGATATCTGTCCATAAATCGATATATGAGGGGCTGTCAAAAAGTGTTGCATATTCGTTTATTATTCAAAAACCAAATGTCGTACAAAAAAACTGAAGGTGTCATGCAATTTCAACTAAATTTCTTCAACAGCAAAAAATTCCACTTAAGTTTTACAACTAAAATGATTTCCTAAATTTAGTTAACTAATGATTTACACCTCAATTTTTATAAATTTATATTTACAACTAAAAAATGTTAACTAACCTAACCTAACTCAGAAGAACAAAAACCACCTGATTGATGTTTAGTTTAATAAACCTAGTTGAAAATCTGTAAAGTTGAACATTTCATAGCTGTAAATCCTTTAGTTGTATTATTTTAGTTGCGTAAATTTAGTTGAAACTGCCTGCTACCGTCGTACAAAAAAACTGAAATAGCCATTTTAAAGAGCAGGCAATTTGCTATTTTTCAGTTTAGGACCAGAGTTTGTCGACACTTTTATCCAAACGTTTGATGAGATTGTTTCTACTCCTCTCGTAAAATGCCGTTATGTTGGCGATGCGGATATCGCTGAACCGCAAGTTTCGCATCATCGTCCGCTTGGATTTTTTGACCACTCGAGTGTTCCTTTTAGTGGGCCAAAGAGATGGAAGTCAATCAGTGAAAGGTCTTGGGGCTGTACGGTGGATGTTTCAATGTTTCCCACCCGAACATGTTGATCTCGCGGGCTGTGGCATGGGCAGAATGGGGACTTCTTCTTTTTGTCAGTTACAGTTTCGTGTACTTTCTTAAAGTTTAAACACCGCCTCTGCACCGTACTTCGTGAAACACATTTGTTACTGTAAACTCCTAACATTTCACTATAAATTTCATGCCTTTCAACACTGAAATACGAATAACGCTTCATCGTTCCTCTCACATGAACGCTTTCGAGTGAGGTGCCATTTTGTTTTTGATAGTTTGTTCTAAATTCATCATGGATTTTGGCCCCATAGAGTGAGCTAAACCAAAATTTCCTGCTCTTTAAAATGGCTATTTCAGTTTTTTTGTACGACTTTTAGTTTTTGAATAATTAACGTATATGCAAGACTTTTTGACCGCCCACTCGTATTTACTCTACTATATTTCATATATTTTTTTAATTAAAATTATTATCAAACAGTCATTTGCTGCTAAAGTATAAAAATAAATTATCATATCATGGGGACTAAGTTAAGGGGTAAGAATTTTGGGGGTGTCAATGTGTGGGATGAGGGGTAATGGTGTATTACAGGGGAGTGACAAAAATGTCACATTTGCCAACTCATATGCCTAAAATAAATCGATGTTTGGCTTCATTTCAGCTGATCGAAACACATTTTTGTGGGTTTTTTATTTTGTTTTTTTGGCCCTCTTTCAAAAAGGGTTTAAGTACTAATTAAGGTTTACCTCCAAATTATTGGGCGTATTAAAGACGAGGTTCCAGTATATTATTTTTCAAAGTTGATTATCTTGATCAATGCAACTATCCTTTTATGTAATTGTAAAGGCCACATTTTTAAGGACATTTTAATAATATCAATTATAAATTTTAAAAAAAATAACAACATATTAAACGCGATGATAAATTTAGTATTTATTTGTAAAGTGATATAATTTTTAATGAACATGATAATATAAATTTTATTATATTTATGTCTGTAGTTTCGGATGAATGAATCAACTTTTAACTATCTATAGTTAGGCCTACTTATGTCGATCTTATTTCTCAACACATAGTTAAAGAAACAGGTAAACCAGCTCAATGAATGAATCGTTAATTATTACGAAATTATTAAGAGTTTTGCAAGATTTTTTAATCATTATTAATAAGATATTATTGTTTAAAACAGCCCGGTTCACACATCCGGTTTTTTGTCGTCCGGCATTCTTCCGTTGAGTGGAGACGGATACATGTTCAATGGATGGAACTTTGATTCGAAATTAATTTCGAATTATACCTTATCGTAACATCAAGTTTTCGTGGTTAAATCAAATTTATATCGAGTAGATTTTATTTATTTCTACGAATTTTAGTTAAAGTTTATTTCACACATATCCTATTTTAGTTTTCTAGGTCGTATTTAATTATGTTTTTAACTTTCTCGCTTTTAAAATGAAGCCAACCTTCGTTTTATAATCTTGATTTCGAACGGGGTAAACAAAATAAAGAACATGAAAAGTTACGAAAACATTTAACGAAATCCTGTTTTGTGTCAATATTTTTAATCTTGATATCGAGCTTTTACGTAATTTCGTAGAAATTTTGAATTTTGTATGAAATATTTTTATCTTTTTTTCTTCTTCTTCATTTGCAATTTTATCTGAAATCAGATCTCTTTGAACTTTCTTTAGCGAAGCGCTAGTGCAAAACGAAATTTATAGAATGTTCTAAATGCAAATGGCGGCATTGATTACGGTGAATCATGGATAAATTCTCACTTTATAAATTACGTAATTAAGTCGTTATAATATTTTTACCGTTGAATTCCGCCTTTGATTAACATAAATTTATTGTAGAAAAAAAGGTGATTAATTGATATAATTTGATGTTCCCACTTTCGTGGCGAAACTCGAGTGTAAAACGAAATTTGTGCAATGTTCTAAAATTAAACTAAAATTTTAAATGCAAGTTGGTGTATGAATTTTTAATTTTGATTTACGTAATTAAGATCGTAAATTACTACCGCTTGGGTTAACAAGAACATATCGAAAATAATAAGTGATTAATTGCTATTAATTGTCAGATTAAACTTTCACTGCGAAGCGCACGTACAAAACGAAAAGGCACGTGCAAAACGCGCGAATTCCGCGTGCAAAACGTAAATTCCACAATGTTCGAAATGCAAATGGTGGCAATTTGGTTTATGAATTTTTAAACACGAATTACGTAACTGATAAATGTGATAAACGTCAACAGGTTTCTACGTTTTAATTCCGCCTACTTTTAGCATGAACTTATCGAAGTTTATCAAGACGTTAAATGATTAATTGGTGTTAAATGTCAGATTGAACTTTCATTGCGAAGGAGCGCGTGCAAAACAAAAGGGCACGTGCAAAACGTAAATTCCACAATGTTGGAAATGCAAATGGCGGCAATCTATTTTATGAATTTAAAAACACGAATTACGTAACCAATAAAAGTGATAAACATCCGCAGGTTTCTACGTTTTAATTCCGCCTACTTTTAACATGAATTTATCGAAGATTATCAAGACGTTAAATGATTAATTGGTGTTAAATGTCAGATTGAACTTCCATTGAGAAGGAGCGCGTACAAAACGAAATCTCCACAATATTCTAAATGCAAATGGCGCCAGGTTAGTGTTATGAATTTTCATTTATGAATTAATGTAATTATGAAATGTGATAAACGTTCGCAGATTTCTCCGCCTTAAGTTAACGTGAATTTAAGGAGGATGACAAGTGATTAATTACTGTTAAAAGACAGTCAAATAGGAAGTTAGGGTTCTTGGAACTTTGAAAAAAAAAATGCAATTCACATGTGGTCTCACCCTGTTTTTTTTTTTTGTGTGGTTTTTCTTCTTAAAAACGAGTGTATTATTTCCTAGATTTTGAAATGATGTCTTTCTTGTTGGTTTTCTGGTATAAATATTGACATTTTAGTTGGTTTTTGTGTGGTTTGTAGTAAGAAAAAAATGATTTCACCGTTATATTGATTCAAATATTTCAAAGGTTCCTTTCAAGTGTTGTTTTTAATGTTGAAATCATAGAAAAGGTAAAGCCGGAGAAACGAGTTTATTTTATGACGTAGTTATTGGTATTTGAAAATTCATTTCACTTGTTTACCTTCTTGGAAGATAAGAAAATTGAATGTCATTACTTACATTTGCACTGGAATTGCCTAGTTAGTAACCCAGTGGAAATATTTTTTGCAGGGTTATTCAGTAGCTGTAAAACCTGGGAAAAGTTGACTTATTTTGAAAAAAAATCGGGGAAATGTGACTTATTTTGAAACAAGTGTCATGAAAAAAGTGACTTTTGAAAGAATAGTTAAGGAAATGTAAAACAATTTTAAAAAAAGTGAGGGAGAAGTACTAATTTTGAAAAAGTAAGGGAAAAGTGACTTATTTTGATAAATTCAGAGAAATGTGACTTACTTTGAAAAAAAAAAATGTCAGGGGAAAGGATATTTGGTTTTAAAAAGTGAGGGAAAATAACCGATTTTGATAAAGTCAGGGAAAAGTGATTTATTTTGAAAAAAGTCAGGGGGAAGTAACTTATTTTGAAAACCATGTTATAGGGAAAAGTAACTTATTTTGAGAAAATGTCAGGGGAAAATGATTATATTATTTTTATTAAGTGAGGGAAAAGTGACTTATTTTGATAGTCAGGGAAGTGAATAATTTTGAAAAAGTCAGGAAAAAGTAACTTATTTTGATAAGTTCAGCGAAATGTGGCTTACTTTTAAAAAAAAAATGTCAGTGGAAAAATATTATTTTGATAAAGTCTGGGTAAAGTGACTTATTTTGAAAAAATGTCATGGGGAAAAGATACTTATTTTGATAAACTGAGGGCAGTGTCAAAATTTTGAATTTTCAGTCATAGGGTTGGTCAGGAAATAAGTCAGGAAAATTGAAATTTTTATTTGTGGAGGAACCCTTTTTTGGTCTATAATCAACACTCGTAAAGCCTTCTGCTTTCCTAACTATAGATAAGATTAATTTTCTTAGAAAAATTATGTTTCCCCTAACTCGCGAACAAAATACATCTTCAAACAATTTAGCGGTTGTCAGATAAATCATCAAATTTCAAGAAACATTTGAAAATCTTGGAAAAAATTTTCACCAAAAAATGAAAGCAGCGTATCCTGTCCTTAATTATTTAAACATAATTTTGACATACGTAGTTCCCTTCAAAAGTATCGATGCTGACCAAAATAACGGAAGAAAGTATCGATACTGACCAAAGAAGTATTTGAAAAAGTATCGATACTGACCAATAAATTATCAGGCGAACAAAAAACATTTTCTGAACATTTTCGATACTTTGCATCTATACTTATGTTCAAATATCTATATGGATTAAATATATAAATTTAAATGTTCAGAAACATGTCACAAATATCCAGTACTAAAATACTGGTATCAAAACAAGTATCAATACCATACTAATACCAGTGGTATTGCCCCCCCCTTCTACCAAATATGGCATTTGTTTGTTGACAGTAGAGAACTGAGTTGAATGGAATGTTTGAAGTCAAACATCCTTTCTTTTGTCCCTTAATTGCTTCTGTACCTCTTTAAAAATTATGCCCTCGGGCAATTCTTAGCAGGGGGTTCCCCTTTTTGACAGTGGGTCAGATGGTGAGGAAGAAATGGTCCACTTTTCCCTCTTACCTCCTCCCTATTTTCTGTCTGGCAGATGGAAAAAATGTGGTTAATTTAGAGAGAAAAATATTCAGGAAATGATTACAAGAAGCAGTTTAAAATTTTTCTTTGGTGTTTTAGAAACCAAATTTTTCTTTTCGCGTGTTAGAAACCCGCACCAGCACGTACAACATTTATCTTAACTGAAAATTTATGACAAAGGTCGTTGATATATACCCAATTTTTTTTGTAAAAATATACTATGCATAATGTCTACGAATGACTTTCATATACGGTGAAGGGATTTTTAGACGGCCTCGGTTTTACTCGACCTTGCGAGTTGTGACCAACTGACCATTAGTTTAGAACTGGTTGTTAGTTAGTAATTTTTTTTAAATTAAAACAACACCCCTATCGTACTTTTGTAGGCCATGGGACTACTGTTGCCCATTATTACATTTTCTCAGTATATATACTACACCGTGTTTTCAAGTTTCCATTAATTTATGTTTATATATTTTAGTTTTTTATCACTTTAATAAAAATTCAACATTTAAAAACACTAAGTAACAATGGGAAATTCTCACGCGAGGTACGGGGTAAAAAACTAAGTTTTTGATAATTTAAAAATTTAAAAATGATCTTACTGACTCATTCTGAATATTTCCAGATTTTGTTCGAGATCTGGAAATTGTCGGAGTGATTCGGATGTTGCTGAAATTAAAATTATGCAACGCTATCTTTTTTTGCGGCGAAACCTTGATTTTATTTCAAATTTTCCAAACTTTGAAGTGAAATTATTTTATAAATAATGCTTAAAAGGTATTTTTTTATGGCTTGTAAAAATTATAGTGGTGAATGATGGATTGTTCGCTTATCGAAATGTTTACTCCTGGAATTGTTAGGGAAGTTGGGAAGACCTGGAATAGTTTGGGAAATTAATTTTTTAAAAATAAGTCAGGGAATATTATTTTATGGTTAAAAAGTCAAGGAAATAATTGGTTTTAAAAAAACAGGGAAATTAAGTTAGTTAAGTAAAATGTCAGGGATAGTTATTTATTTTATAAAATTATGGAAATATTATTTATTTAAAAAAGTCAGAAAAAGTTATTTATGGAAAAAGAGTTTGGGAAAAGTTTTTTTTTTAAAAAAAAGTTTTCCTGATTTATTAAAAATAAGTCGGGGAATATTATTTTATTTTTAAAAATGTCAGGGTAAATAATTTTAAAAAGTCAGGGAAATTTAGTTAAGTAAAATGTCAGGGATAGTAATTTATTTTATAAAATCATGGAAATATTATTTATTTAAAAAAGTCATGGAAAGTTATTTACGGAAAAAGAGTCGGGGAAAAGTTTTTTTTTAAAGAGTTTCCCTGATTTATTAAATAGTAAGTCTGGGAATATTATTTTATTTTAAAGTCATGGAAATTATATATTTTTTTTAAAAAAAATAGCAAGGGAAAATTATTTATTGAAATATAAGTCAGGGAATATTATTTTATTTTATAAAGTCATGGAAATTATATTTAAAAAATAGTCAGGGAAAGTTATTTATGGAAAAAGAGTGTGGGAAAATTAAAAAAAAAAAAGTTTTCCTGATTTATTAAATAATAAGTCTGGGAATATTATTTTATTTTTAGAAGTCATGGAAATTATATATTTTTAAAAAAAAAAAATAGCCAGGGAAACTTATTTATTGAAATATAAGTCAGGGAATATTATTTTATTTTTAAAAAGTCAGGGAAAATAATCTTTTAAAAAGTCAGGGAAAGTTATTAATGGGAAAAGAGTCTGGGAAAAGTTTTTTTTTAAAAAAAGTTTCCCTGATTTATTAAATAATAAGTCTGGGAATATTATTTTATTTTAAAAAGTCATGGAAAATTGTTTATTTTAAAAAAATAGTCAGGGAAAATTATTTTAAAAATAGTCAGGGAAAATTATTTAAATATAAGTCAGGGAATATTATTTTATAAAGTCTTGGAAAATTATTTTAAAAAATAGTAAGGGAAAATAGTTATTGAAAAATAAGTCAGAGAATATTATTTTATTAAGTCTTGAAAAATTATTTTAAAAATAGTCAGTGAAAATTATTTAAATATAAGTCAGAAAATATTATTTTATCAAGTCTTAGTAAATTATTTTAAAAATAGTCAGGGAAAATAGTTATTGAAAAATAAGTCAGGGAATATTATTTTATTTAAAAAAAGTCATTAAAAATTATTGATTTTAAAAGAAAAGTCAGGGAAATAAAAGTTCTAAAATTGTTTTCCATGTCATATACCAGTATTAATTTTCATATATATCCAATTTCCCTGATTTTTCCAAAATAAAGCACTTTCCCTGACCATTCCAAGATCAGTTCAATTTTCTATGTGTGTGTTCAATGTTTACTTTTCCAAAACACTTAACCAGCCTCCCTCTTATCCGTCCTATCTGTGACAAGAGATTAAGCCGGTTAATCCGGAGTGTTAATCCATGATTATTTTACCCTGACCTATTGTTGAGGCTAAGTTAAAGTGACGTCATACAGGTGTTTCCTTGAGCTTGAGCTTCCGGTCTGTTACATGATTATTTCTCGAAGAAATACAACAGAAAAATGCCTCGTAATTCCTCGTGTTCTTTTTTCGAAGACATTTCACTCTTAAACGTTTTATGAGATTCTGTAATAGATTTTTAACATTTTATGACCCAATAATTCCCAACGAATTCCTCATTTTATGGTCGCATTTTCACAAACCCCCTACGCGAAAAAACCTCTCGCAACAAACTACAAAATTAACCAGAATAACTTGTGAATATGGTAGAACCCCTCTTAACCGGCCCTCCTTCGGGTTAACCGGCGTTTTCTCTCTCTTAACCAACCACTGGGCTCAACCTGGAGGGATAAAAGGTTATACAGGTGCTGAGAGTGTATCTAGTACGACCCCTCTTAACCGGCTCTCCTCTGGCTTAACCGGTGCTTTCTCTCCCTTGACCAACTTCCGGTCTCAACTCTCCTCTGGCTTAACCGTCTCTCCTCTCCCTTAACCAACCTCTGGGCTCAACTTGGACGGATAAGAGGGTATGCACGTGCTCAGAGTATATCTAGTAGAACCCCTCTTAACCGACTTTCCTCTGGATTAACCGGCGTTTCCTCTCCCTTAACCAACCTCTGGGCTCAACCTGGAAGGATAAGAGGGTATGCACGTGCTCAGAGTATATCTAGTAGAACCCCTCTTAACCGACTTTCCTCTGGATTAACCGGCTCTCCTCTCCCTTTACCAACCTCTGGGCTCAACCTGGACGGATAAGAGGGTATACACGTGCTCAGAGTGAAACTAGTAGAATCCCTCTTAACCGGCTCTCCTCTCCCTTAACCAACTTCCGGTTCCAACTTGGACGGATAAGAGGGGTTCTATTATTCCATACATCACAATACCTAAAGTTTACTAAATATAAGTAAGAAAGTTTTGAATTAAATAACACGTACTATACACATTGTTTTTAGTTAATTTTTATTATTTGAATTTTTGTTTTCACATTTTTCTACCTCTCGCGTCTTGCAGCGCCATCTATGTGAAGAAATGGGAAAAAAATGTTACATTAAAGAAGATTCTATGACTGGTCTTGATATTGTGTATTCTTTCAATAACGCTGTTTTAGCCGGAGAGTCGGTTAAGAGGGATAGAGATTCCAAGTAATTTCGTTTTTGTTATTTTTTAGGTTTTTAAAAAGTGGCACAAAATGCACATTCGCCCCTCACATACCAGGATTTTTGGAAAGGAGCCATATCGCGGGACATTATTTGAATTTGATCGCTGATTGACGACAAAGTTGAAAGGATACCATAGAGATGACCGGCGATAATGGCAGGTAGGTAACTCAAACCGATTAATACAAATAATACGAAAACAGCCGGTTAAGAGGGAGTTCCACTCTATATTCACCCCCTCCTTCGCACGTGTGTCGCATGTATACAGGTGGATTTCCACTGTAAGAACTATACGAATTTCATTTTTGATACTCTTCTGAAAAAGCCGGTTAAGCCGGAAAACCGGATTATGCAAGAGCCGGTTAAGAGGGAGTTCCGCTGAATATTCCCCCCTCCTTCGCACATGTACGTATATAAACAGGTGGATTTCCACTGTAAGACTTATATATAAATATATTGGTTTGTATACATATATACATTCTTCGTAAACAGCCGGTTAAGCCGGAGAATCTGGATTATACGTGACATGTTAAGTTAAGGCCGGTTAATACGGTGTACCACCACTACAGGGTGTCCAAAAACGAATATCTGATACGCACGTGCGCATACGTAATGCCACGTGCGCACGTGTCATAATATATATATATATATTACTATATGCACGTGAGGTGATATATATATACCACCTCACGTGCATATAGAGAATACAATTCCTCGTGCATGGAATGCAATCACGTGCAGCACGGAATGTCAATATATCGTCACGTGCACGTGACGTACTGCCACGTGCACGGAATGGAAGCACGCGCCAGGAATGCATCATCTTTGTCACGTGCAAGATATGGAACGTCATCACGCGCCGCACGGAATGGAAGAGCACGTGCACGTACAGAACGCCGCCACGTGGAATTTTAGAACGATTTATTTAAAATTCGGATAATTATCTAATTACGCATAAAATATTATTACTAGTTAATAATTACTAATTGCAAGTTAGTAGTTAATAATAATAATAATTTATAGTTAAATCGCTTACCCGTCATCCTCCACGCTACGTTCAACACGAAAAGCAGCCATGTCCAGGACGTGAACAACGTCATTTCCAACTTTGGTAAAAGTCACCGGTTTTAAAATAGTTAACTTAATTGTAGTTACAGTTAAGGTTAACTATTATTACGGCACTGGGTTAGTGAGTGCCACTATATGTTTATGTGTTGCGTGTGTGTTTCTGTCACTTTTTGGTTTGTATCCAGTTGGAAAGTAATTCGACTTTAACCCTGGTTAACAAAAAAAAACTTAAACTTTCTTTAACCACTACTATTTTTAACCAGCTGAAGTCTAAAACGAAGTCAGAGCGATGCTGAAGGAATAGTAAGCTGTTAGCGCGTTCCACACGCTTAGTTAACTACTAGCAAAACCTGCAGGTGTCACGTGGCCCTGGGACGCGCCCCTTTTTTATCTGTGATATGGGCGCCCCATTGGCCGCTGGGAGGAGCCACGCGCGAGTCTTGAGAGTGAGCGGTTTGTGGTGTGCGGCACACCGATTGTGGAGAGCGGCGAGAGAGGCGACTCTCAGCTGCTATCTGCGAGATCTGGGTCACTCCAACATCCAAGGCCAAGGACGGATGCGAGCGCCATCTGTGGCCACCTTCGCCGGATCACGAGTCAAACCTCTCTCTTGTAGGGAGAGGTGGGTTTTAGAGCATTAAATTGTCACGGCACATGCCTTTGTACGAGGTGTGCCGCAAGTTGGAAAAGGTTGAAAACCACTGTGCCCCACATATATATACTCTAGATATGTGCCATGTAAGTTCTCCAACTAAGCTTAAGCTAAAATTGTCACGGCACACTTAGCTTGAATTTTGTCCACATGCAACATGTTAAACTATGAACATTAATTTCCCTTGTTTAATGTGAGTCCATATCAAAGTGATTTACGAAGCTGTTTGATCTGGGATTGTTTTGTCTTCAATTAAAGAGCCCCTGACAAGATTCAGATGTGACAATTAATAATTGAGCATTTCGAATATGGAAACTAATTAATTGTTAGTCAAATTAACCAGCTGCTTAAATAAATCAACCAGATCTAACATAGCTAGACTAACGAGGAAACTAGCATTTTATGTCTGGCATTAAAAGCTATCTATGGCCATGCATGGACTTGCAAGAACCATATATAGCCATGCATGGACTTGCACGTGCTGTATATAGCCATATGTAGCTATGCATGGACTTATATGGGCCATACATAGCCATAATTGGACTAGTATGGGTCACATATAGCCATGCATGTACTTGTACGTGCCATATATAGCCATGCATGGACTTGTACTGCTATATATAGCCATATGTAGCCATGCATGGACTAATATGGGCCATATATAGCCATAATGGGACTAGTATGGGTCACATATAGTCATGTATGGACTTGTACGTGCCATATATAGCCATGCATGGACTTATGTAGCCATAATTGGACTAGTATGGGTCACATATAGCCATGCATGGACTTGTACATGCCATATATAGCCATGCATGGACTTGTTTGTGCTGAATATAGCCATGATCTGCCATATGTAGCCATGCATGGACTTGTACGTGCTATATATAGCCATGATCTACCTTATGTAGCCATGCCTGGACTTGTACTGACCATAGACAGACATGATTGGACTTGTAAGTGCCATATATAGCCATGCATGGACTTGTATGCGCTGAATATAGCCATGATCTACCATATGTAGCCATGCATAGACTTGTATGGGCCATATCTGGCCATGCATGGACTTGTACGTGCCATTTATAGCCATGCATGGATGGGAATATCCCGGTACTTGCTAATCGAAGAATAAAAATGGTATCATATTCTATAAAAAGAGGAAGTTTGATTCTATTTAACCTGCTCGTAATTATCGAACATATTTTCAGAAACCAAAATGTGACCCAAGGTACTTACATTTTATGGTATCAAAGATTTGAATTGAATTTTCCCCAAATTTTTCTGGCATATCAGTTGACAGGAAAAAAATAAGGGGTCAAAGGACACAAGATATTGATGTACAATCCATGGAAGCGAAGACGCAAAGTGGCTCAAATCACACATTTTCATTCCGATGTAACACGTACTTCCTCCGATGTCGGTGGAACGGAGGTTGTCACCGATGTGTCACACATAAATAATAATAAATGATTATTTCTAATTTCATTCACCGATTTGATAGGGAAATCCTGCTTTGAAATGCATGGTACGCACATATCTGCGCTCGACGAACAAATTGGGTAAAAAATTGTGTCGAGAATAATGTGACGCCGGCTGTCCAAACGAAAATTCAAAAACAATTCATTGATTTCCTCTTTGGAAGAAAGACCATAGAAACACTCGTAAACACAACCACAAGCATGGCAAGTGTCTTTAAATTGTCAGAAAAAATTGTAATATTTGGAAAAAGTCAGGGAAATTTAATAAAATGTTTATATGGCCAGTTGTTGATGCTGGAGGTTGAGCTGGTTGTGTGCTTGCCTCTTGAACTAGACAAGGTTGTTGGGGTTTCCCCCCTTTCTCTCTAAATGTTGAACACCCCTCTGCAGGAAATGGCAGTTCCCATAGTAGAAGGGAAATTCCCATTGTAGGTGATAATGGATCATCCCTTGGGGCTGGCACTTAGCCCTTTGTTGTAGAAGTAGGTGAATGTTAAAAATCAACAAATAACTGGTTCTTATCTGTGTGTGGACATTATATAGAGACCTGGGTTTAATCCTCTGGTTACCTACCATGATTGTGGTTTTTGCGGTTTTCCACAGTTGTTTCCAGGAAAATGTCAGGATAGTTCCTCAAAAATTCAGCCGCGACCGTGCACCTTCCTCTTTTCATATATATATTACAAATTACCGAACAATCCAAAATACAAATACAAAAATACTAATACCAATTGTCAGGTGGGCTGAGTTTAAAAACCTGAAAAAGTCATGGAAATTAAAAATTTCATTTCTAGGTCAAGTTTTTCATCCATTTGACGTAATTGAGGTAATTCAGAGCCGCATAATGTTGAATTTTTAATCGATTTATAAGTGGTCATAAAAAATTAAGCTTAAATGTTGTTTGAAAAAACCTTTACTAAATTCGTGGTCTTTTAATTCCCCTCAATTGAGCACTCGGTTTCGTAGGAATTTTATCCGGGGTCAGATTAATAAATTTATACTCGTGCAATAGTCGCAAATTGTTCGGTTGACACTACGCTTGTTTAATCATAAAACAGATTATTAATAATCTAGTACAAAAACTTAGCGTATAATACGGGATACTTTCGGCCTGTTTTTGGTGTGTTTTTTGAAATTCTGAGAAAGTTTTCAATAATAACTACCCAAAACAGACCAGGTCAAATAGAATTAACTCTACTCTTTCCGGATATGACATCATTTGTAATCTCTGATGCAGGGACATTCCCATCCATATCTGGCCCAGTCTCCAGATTGTGTGGGGTGCCATGTTGTGAAGTATAATATGGGCCAGCCATTGGTTTGCCCATTTTCAATTTCTTAAGATGAATTTTGGCTGGCACGTCTCGCATCTGCGGCTCGAGTGTGCGGCGAATCGCTAATGTCTGCTGCCACATAAACAAATGACAGCGTTTTCTTTGGTGCGACCCGTGGCTGCGGCTGGCGCGCAATCATGTGCGGCTTGGCTGCTCCCATGAGCAGTCAAGCTGCCACCACACTCCTTAATTGTGCAAAGCCATCCTTGCCACAGTGCTGCCACCATGCACCACCTTGCCGCAAGAATGCTATAAGTATCGTGCTTCTGGTCGTGTTAACATAAACATTGATTTCGGCAAACGGCCGCAACGATTGGCCGCACACGTGAGCCACAGTTGCGAGGCGCACCAGCTAAAGTTTCCCTTAAAAGCGAGTTTCATAATGTTGCATTTCTGCCAGTTTTTTCATTCATGCTAAAGAGAAAACTAAATGGTCCTGCCCATTTTACTTCACCTGTTAATCCTTTTCTAATTGGTTGTTTTTTCATGTCCTGTGATAATTTGGTTGGAAGCCATTCAAAAATTAAGTCACACCTAGGGGGTGGGTGGGTTGCTTGTTTTTTTTGACAATTGTGTCCAAGGGATGGAGGGAATTGTGACTTAAGGGGTGGGGGTGTTTAAAAAGAGACAAAAAAGTGTGACATAATTTATGGATCACCCCTTGGGCCTCCTGTAATGGCTAACTTAAGGTGTTCCTTGGAACTGCATGTGGTCCAGTCTGTCTATTGTCCTTTCTGTCAGTGAATCTACACAATAAGTGCATATAGATTAATTGGTTAGTCATGTTTACCCTCTACAGGATTAACTCAAAACAGGTTTTCCCCTCTTTAGCCTCAGTCTCGCCTTTGGGCCTTTCAACCTTAGTTATATTTTTTTTAAGAAACTTAGTTTAAGAGGGATCACAACCCTATCCTTTTCAATGTGTCAGGCTTGCAAAGATACTCGCAGTTAAATGATGCATGTTTGGGTGGGGGTGTGAAATTTGTGGGGTGACTTAATAGATCAGCAAGGGCCTCATCTTGTTGTTTTTCACTTTGAAATGGTAGATTTTTAAAATTAATTATAAAAGTTTGAAAAATGTCTGTTATTTTGCACACGCTGCCAGCAGGTGGAAGCATGAGATAGGCAAGTTGTGAGTGCAAAAATTCAAATAATAATTTAATTTAAAAAATCTACTATTTTAATGTGAAAAATGACACGATCAGTACCTTGCGGATTTATTAATATACTTTAAACAATTTTTATTTTTATTTAATCTTTTTTTGTTTGACTGTGAGTGTCTTTGCAAATTTGACCCATTGAAAGGGATAGGGTTGTAACCCCCCTTAAATAAAATATTTATTCCCTTTTCCCCTACATTTGGCCCCCCTTATTTTTTCTGTTTCCATAAATGGTTTTAATGGCAACAAATAACTGTTGCAGATGAAGAAATCTTACTAAAAATAAGAGTGTATTATTTCAAGGTTTACTGATATCGGATTTATTTTATGATTATCTAAGGGGTTTAAAAAACCCATTTATATTTAAATAAAAATGATATTTCTTAAAGTACTTTTTGTCTGAAATACTATGTGTTAAAAACATTTTAAAATTACATTCCACAAATTTATAATAAAAAACATAATATGGAAAAGGTGAATAACATGTCATACCTGGTTGATATGGGGGGATGCATGGCAAGATATGGACAGATCTGTTGGCAAGATGTGGACAATGTGGGCAGATTTGTTGATGCATGGCAAGATGTGGACAGATCTGTTGATGCATGGCAAGATTTGGGCAAATCTGTGGATGCATGGCAAGATATGCATGGAAAGATGTGGACAGATCAGTTGATGCATGGCAATGAATGGACATATTCTGGATGTATGGCAAGTTATGAGCAGATCTGTTGATGCATGGCAATGTATGGACATTTCCTTGATGCATGGAAAGATGTGAGCAGATCTATTTATGCATGGCAAAATATGGATAAATATGTTGATGCATGGCAAGATGTGGATTTATCTGTTTATACATGGCAAGATGTGGACAGATCTGTTGATGCATGGCAAGATGTGGATTTATCTGTTGATGCATGGCAAGATGTGGACAGATCTGTTGATGCATGGCAAGATGTGGATTTATCTGTTGATGCATGGCAAGATGTGGATTTATCTGTTTATACATGGCAAGATGTGGATTTATCTGTTTATACATGGCAAGATGTGGACAGATCTGTTGATGCATGGCAAGATGTGGATTTTTCTTTTGATGCATGGCAGGATGTGGACAGATCTGTTGGTGCATAGCAAGATGTGGATTTATCTGTTTATACATGGCAAGATGTGGACAGATCTGTTGATGCATGGCAAGATGTGGATTTAT